>JADRCD010153497.1:0-18603 GCA_019843815.1 Montemys delectorum
CACCATCACCACCATCACCATCATCATCACCACCATCACCACCATCATCACCAACACCAACACCAACACCACCATCACCACCACCACCATCACCATTATCACCACCATCATCACCACCATCATCACCACCATCACCATCACCACCATCACCACCACAAACAACAACGTAAATGGTGGCCACAATGGCAGTACTGAGTAGCCCTTATGTGCCCTAACATGCAAGTTCGGAGTTAAGATTCAGAGCCTGGGTCCTGGCTGGTTTAGGAATCTGCTGCTAGCCTGAGCTGATGCCTAGGACATAGGACAAGGGATCTGGAACTTGTCTATCAGTTAAACGATGGCATTATGGGAGCCTGGTATCATAAGTTGCAAATAATGTAGGATTCTGAGCCCTTCAGATGCCCATATTTGGGATTCTAGAATTTCCTCTTTCTCACTGTTGAGATTCTCTATGGTGGAAAGGGACCAGAGACATGAGTCAGGTGCCTAAGATCACACAGTCAGGCCTTCAACTGCAAATTGGGCCAGTGATTGACTGAATCTGGGTGCTGTTGCTCTGGTGGGATGGTGCTGAGAACTGAGCAAGGCCCTGGCTCCGTCCCCAGTAAGTACTGATTAAGTAGGGCGAAGGTGGCACACGCCTGTCCCAGCACTTAGGAGTGGGTGCCAGAAGATCAGGTTCATTCTCAGCTACACAGCGAGTTTGAGGCCGGCCTGGGCTGCATGAGACTCTGTCTGAATAAAATAAAGTAGTCCGTTGTAATTTCTTCTAGTGGATCCATTTCAGGTGTAGAGTGTTGGTTCCCCACTTATTGTGCCAAGTCCCGCTCAGAGGAACCAGGCCCAGGACACGTTCTTCCTGCCTGGGGACTCACAAACTCAGTAGAGACCTGCCATCAGCCTGTGGTGAGAAACAAACAGGACCAAAGAGCTGGTTCGTCGGTGGGCACAGCAACATGGGAAGAGGGGGGCGAGGGGGGCAGGGGGAGGGGGTGGGGTGCGCCATGCGCGTGCGCAGGGATGGAGTCTGGGGCAGCCATCATCACGTCCTGTCCCCAAGAGCAGGGAGGGCAGACAGGACAGACAGGCTGCCAAAGCCCGGCACTAAGGAGCCCTGTGGGGCCTGTGCTATTTTTAGCTATTGCTCCTCAGGATACCTAATCGCTTTGGCCTGGCCCCTGCCAGGTTACCATGGAAACGCTGGGTACCACCAGCTGCTAGGTGCATCCTCATCCCAGTCTGCTGCTGCCACCCCTGATCCAGGCCTATGGGCCAGGCTCCTCTTTGCCCGCTGGGCTCTGCAGCCCAGGGATTGCTGTGTAGCCCAGGGATTGCTCTGCCCTTCTCTGAGCCACAAAGATTGAGCTTTCCCATATACCCTGAGCTCAGTGCCCCACTTTCTGACTATTCAGGTGTGACCCCAGGCTAGACTTTGGGTTTGAAATGTGGCTTGCAAGAGATTTCACTTCACATGCCTAAGGGCAGCTCTCAGTCCCTAGAGACAGGGTTGATTCCAGACAAGCATGGAGCACTCAGTGCCCAGAGTGTTTTTGCAATATATTTATTTATAATTATTTATTTTAAGAAAGGGTCTCTCTACATATCCTTGGCTGGCCTGGAATTTTCTATGTATCCAGGCTGACCCTGAACTCACAGAGACCCTCATGGCTCTGCCTCCAGAATGCTGAGCTCAAAGGCATGGGCCACTATCAAGCCTGGCTTTTTTTTTTTTTTTTTTTTTTTTTTTTTTAATGGAGCTGCTCAACATTTAAGAATACTTTTATTCCTGCTGAGGACCTGAGTTCGGGTCCACGCATTCCAGGACGCCAGGTTCAGGTACCTGATGCCACCTTAGGTAACTATACTCATGCGTGCACCCTCCCACACACAGCCACATGTAAATTACACAAGTAAATTTTCTGCATACACCATGATGATTCAGTGTGTGCGTGTGTGTGTGTGTGTGTGTGTGTGTGTGTGTGTGTGTGTGATTACACATATCTGTCCTGTCCCTTCCCTTCCCACCTCTGTCCCTGGCTCTTCACGACTCCTGCCAGTTGCCATGGAGGGGTCAGTTGGTGTAGCAACAGTAACCACAGAGTCTCATGGGGTCAGTGTGGCCGACTCAGTTCTGACATGGTGCCCACTCCCTGTGACCCTAACGTCCCTTTGCTTCATCCCCAAATGTTCCAGTCTTCTGAGACACCTGTATGTGCAACATTACTGGTCACATGACCCATGCCAGGGTGCAGATGGGTGGGTCAGGTGTAGATTGTGTCCATTAGTTCATACTAGCATCCCCACCTCATGGCTCCTGTCAGTTAACATCTTCCTTTACAGGACCACATGTCCCCTGGAAGGATGCCCTACATCTGGGGACCCTGGGCCGAGTACAGGACACCCCAGTTGGCACCCACCCTCAAGCACTGCTGGCCATGAGTAGAGGGTTCAGGTTGCTACCTTCTCCCTGTGGCTGTCATTATTTCAGGATGAATTAAACATGAGACCTGTCTGTGCAGTGTCTGGGACACTGTAATTGTCCCCAGACAGCTGGCTGAGAACAGGCTGTGCAGGCGCTTTGGGAGGGGACATGGTAGGGAAGGGTTCCTGCTGGCCCAAGCATCTTTGTTTTTCATTTATTTAATTATCATGTGTGCAGAGTTCAGATGACTGTAGAAGGTGGGTCTCTTTCCATTATCCTGGTCCGGTGATTGAATTCAGGTTGTCCGGCTTGGTGGCAAGCCACCACAGAGCCTTCTTATCAGCCCTCTTGTATGTCTCAGGCAGTTGACCGTGTGTGGTGTGTGTGTGTGTGTGTGTGTGTGTGTGTGGGTGTTCAGGGTGACCTGGGGCCTGTGGAAGGCTGAGAACTCTGTGGTGTTGATGACTGGGAGAATATTCGGCTTCCATCTCAGATGCCCCATCAAGGGCACCCTACAGGTCCAGAACCTGGGGGCTCACCTGCTGCCTTTGTGGTGTAAATAAGATTGAGAATATAGATGTTTAAATAAATTTGTTTACATAGTTTGTGGCCATGGCAACAGCACCAAGCTCTTAATTTTTTTCTATTATGTAAATTTATTCATTTGTTTGTGCCTTTGTTTATGTGCATCATCAGTTCTCACGGTCATTGTACCTCAGTTTCCCCATGTAACTGACCCAGCTTGGCCTCTGCTTCAGTGTCCTCCCCTGTAAGGTAGGGTCTGAAAGGAAAGCCTGCTCTGCTCTACTTCGCCAGTCAGTGGCAGGTATTTTATGTCTCCCCATACCACACAGACACACACTTTGCTTTTCCGTCTCCGAGGATCCTGGCCCCAGAGAGGCAGCTCTGGTTCCAACACACAGAATAGAGAAATGCACCCTGGGCTGAACTGGACCATCTGTGGTGCCTCCCTAGTCCTGTCTCTATTTTTAAACAGTCTCAAATTCAAACCCTCCCTGTTCAGAATCTTTTTTGTTCGCTTTGTTTTTGTTTTTGTTGATGTTGTTGTTGTTTTTGGGTTTTCGAGACAGGGTTTCTCTGTGTAGCCCTGGCTGTCCTGGAACTCACTCTGTAGACCAGGCTGACCTCGAACTCAGAAATCCGCCTGCCTCTGCCTCCCAAGTGCTGGGATTAAAGGCGCGCACCACCACTGCCCAGCCAAGGAAAGTGTTTAACCACTGGGTACAAACTCAGCTCTCAGAGATGGTTCAGTAGGGCTTGGTGCCACGCCTGACAGCCTGAGTTCAACCCCTAGACCCACTCCTGCAGGCTAACCTCTGACCTCTGCCTTCACACCAACAGTTGATAAATATCATCTGTTCCCACACTCTGTTCCAGGCTTTGAGAGTCTTCTCTGCAAAAGTGCAATTTTTGGAATGTGAACTTGTTTTTCTGGAAAGTGTTGAAGAGTTAGAGGGAAGAGATGGAGTGCCCAACAGTGAATCCTGCTGGCTTCCACTCTCCAGTGTGCCAGACCATCCTGCCCCAGGACCTTGGCACATGTTGAGCCTGTTGTTTTGCTCTTCTAGACTTCCTCTAGAGCCCTCTCGGCTGCTGCTCACTATCTCACACATATAAGTAGATCCATGAGACATGACACTAAATGACCCTGCCTATCTCTTCCTTTCTCCCCGCCCCCAGGACTCAGTCTTATGTACCATTATGTCCCTGCCTCTAAATCCTTACAACTCAGACTGACCTTTGACCATTGTCCCCCTCTTTTATGAGGATACAAAAGTTCAGAGAGGGAGAGTTACTTCTCTCTGCGGAGCTCTGTCCAGTTCTATCAAGTCCCTGTACAGATGGTGTTCTGGGCTCTCTGTCATCCAATCAATGACTAATTCTGAGTTCTCTCCATTTATCACAGAACAGGGAGCTGGGCGCTGAGGATTTTGATCCAATGAAACTAGAGCACCCTGGGGTTACAGTGACAGGAGCAGAACGGAGGTGGGGCTGTGTACCCCACATGCCTGCTACCTGGTTACTGAATGCCAGCCCTAGTTGCAGGGAAACAGGCTATGAATAAATCACAGCAAAATAGATAGATAGATAGATAGATAGATAGATAGATAGATAGATAGATAATAAACGTAAGTTTAAAAAAATTTACAGCCATGTGGTAGCTATGCCTTTAATCCCAGCACTCCAGAGGCAGAGGGGGAATATCTCTGTGAGTTCAAGGCCAGCCTATCAAGTTCCAGGCCAGTTGAGATCTTCTCTCAAACTTTTTTTTTTTTTTTTTTTTTGGTTTTTTCGAGACAGGGTTTCTCTGTGTAGCCCTGGCTGTCCTGGAACTCACTCTGTAGACCAGGCTGGCCTCGAACTCAGAAATCCGCCTGCCTCTGCCTCCCAAGTGCTGGGATTAAAGGTGTGCACCACCATCGCCAGGCATCAAACTATTTTAAACTAAGGGAACATGAATCATTTGGGAATTTCCCAAAGAAGTGCTTTTGAAATTGAAGGGTGAAAGGACCCTGTTGTCAGTTTAAGGCCACTCTGAGCTAAAGCAGGACAACTCTGCCTCAAGAAGACAGACAAAAATAAAAGCTAAAACCAAAGGGGGGAAGGTGAAAGGTGGGGCTGGGGGTAGGTTAGAGAGCAAAGTGAATTGTGCCAAGGCCGTATGGCTCCCAAAACAGTCTCAGTGTGGGAAGGGCAGTGAGATCTTAGCTCAGAGGAGAAGAGGTTAGGGTGGGTGTCAATCAATGTTAGGCTCCCCCCATAGACCCTCAAGGAGGTATGGATGTGGCCTCCAAGAAAGGATTCCACCCTGGCCATGCCCCAGGCCCTCACTGGGGGATTCTAGGCAGGCCTCCATCCCTGACCACACTCCAAGCCTTCTCTAGTTAAAAAAAACAAAAACAAAAACAAAAACAAAAAAACCCAACCAACCAAACAAACAAACAAATCTCTGCATAGATTATACCAGGCACAGAAGCGGGTCTTCAGGAAAGTCCCAGGGAGATGTCACTTCTGTGGCCTCTGGATCTCCTGGCTGGGTTCTTTGAAAAACCCTGTTGGGTCTCTAGTAAATGGCACACTATCCTGCAAGTTCTTGACCAAGTGGGCCAGACTGCAGGGGGAGCACCTGCTGGGGAGCACTGTGGGATCATCCACCCCCACCCCCATCCTTGCTGCTATACTAACTGCTGGGACCCAGCGTGGGTGGGCCCCATGGCAGGAGCTGGCCCCTCCCTGGATGCCACAGGCCTCAGTGAGACTGGAGAGGCCGCCAAGTCTCACCTGAAACTTCCTGTCCCAGCTGGGACTTGCTGGCTGGGTGGGACCTGCCAGGCCCTGGAGGGAGAATGGACAGCTGGCTGTTTCACCCAGAGTAGGAGCCATAGGGGAGGACAGTACAGAGAAGGAAGGCAGGTCACAGCAGGCACCTGCTTTGTTTTCAGTCTTTATTTGATACACATTCGAAATGGCACCTCCCGTACCTAGAGCCCAGAGTAGATAGATGACCTTGGGTCTCCTGAAGTGAGTTCACAGAGATGGAATGAGCCATCTACCTAACCTGGGTTCATGACTCAGGCCTAAGACAGGAGCATAGTGCTGGCAAAGCAGGGACCCAGAGGAAACTGGAGCTTATTACTGAAATATCAGGAATGGCTGTGTATAAATGGGGCACTGAAGGTAGGCTTTTATAGAATAAATAGGAGTTTAAAGAAAACAAAAAGAAGGTGGGATGGGGAAAAAAAGCTGATGGGCCTGTGCCCAGAATTCAGGGAGATCTCAGGATGCGAGGAACAAGGTGAGCTTGTGGGTGGCCCATGCTCAGCAGCTTGGCCTTCAGCACCTCAACGCCCTTGTGCTGTTGCAAGCTACCACAGGCCCAGGGCCTCCGCATGTCACCTCTTCTCTGTGGGCCACAGGTTCATGTTGGCTTCTCAGGACTGTTGGGGAGGGGCACATGCTTTCCCCGCCCTGCTTTGGAACCTCAGGCCTTGGTTCTCTGGTCTGGGGAAAGCAGATCCAAGGCAGCCAACTGGGCTGTTTACATCCACTTCAGGGCTGGGCGGCCTTGGATCAAAGATGGGAATGGTAGGAGGGAAAGGGAAAGAGGGAGGGAGGGAGGAGGGCAGGGAGAGGAAGACCGCCAGGATGGGGACCAAGGGACAGGCCCTACATTATTATTTCTGAACACGCTAAGGCTGTAAGCCTGAAGGAATGAGTGGTGATTTGCATGTAATTTGCATGCGATTTGCATCGGGTTTGTTAAATGTCAAAATGCTTTCTCTTGCCCCTCAATGCCAGCCTCCCCCACCCCCAGCAGCTCTCCCAGAGGGACAGCAGCTTCCCCCACAGCTGAACAACAGCCTGGTGGGATCTGGAAGGAGACTGGGGAGGCAGAGAGGGACCCAAACCCCCAAGGCCTGGCACAGTTGCGCATGTCTAGCAACCCTAATTCCAAAGGCCGCAGTTCAGTCCCAGCTGCCCTGCTCTGCCCCTAGCAGCCTCTACAACTCTTAATTAAAACATTATTTCCTTCTGGGCTCACAGTGTACTCCCCAGCATGTGAGGTGGGGGGACAGGGTCACACAGCACCCAACACTGGAGCTGCAGAGTAGAGCACCCACGGCACATGCTGAAATATTCAGACCACTTTGCACATCCATGGGGTCACCAGGATCCCCCCCCCCCCCACGCCACCCAGGATCAGAGGGTCCTCCTGTTCATAGAAGGAACTGGGCCTGTTGAGCTTCCTGAGGAGGCTGTGCTCTGCAGTGGACAGGGGAGGATCCAGACAGCAGAGGCTCCTGAGGGAGGGTTCTAAGGTCACAGAGCAACCAGAAGGTTCCTTGCCAGGGGGGCGGGGGGGGGGGTGTTGGGACGGATGGAAGGCTGGCCGGTAGTGTCGGAAGTCACCATCAGGAACACCAGAAGCAGTGGGTGTCAGCAGGGCTGGAGAGCTGCATCTATCTGGGAGCCTGAACACCTGGATCAGCAAGGGACATGGGGACCCAGGGATGTGAGTCAGCAGTTTCCAAGCTAATGGCCCTCCTTCCCTTCTCCAAATAGCCTGGATCTGCGCGTGGAAGGGAGTGCAGTGGTAGCCCACAGTCCTAAGGCCCTTCTGTAGCAGCCACAGTGCTTGGATCCCCCTGGTGGACACCACAGAAATTGCAGGCAAAGCTGCTCGGTGCATCCTGGTGCCTGTTACAGGAACTGCAGGCAGAGCACTTGTGGACCCAAGCCCACGAAGCGCAGTCAGTTTAGGTCTGCATCATAGTAAAGAGTCCTGAGGAGAGTAGAGAATTTCTCAAGGTCACACAGCTGGGGACACCAGTGCTGAGCCAACATTAGGAGATGGAAGGATGAGGCTAATGTGCCCACCCCATGGACCCTCAGTTTCCCCACCATCTCTCAGGCCTGCCATTTGAGTGGCTTACCTGGAGTACGACTGGACAACCAGGAAGAGAGAGGTGTGGTGCCTGAGCCAGTTTTCTCCTTCAGCCAGCATCTTGTGTCCCTAAAGTCTTTGCTCCATCTCCTCCATTTCCTACCTGAGGGGGTGAACAGAAAGACACACGGTGAGGACAAAAGCCGTTCCAGCTAGTCCAGGAGTGAACTGAAGTGTCTTTATACTGGTGGGCATGCACTAGTTACCCTGGCCCCACTAGAGACACTGAGCCCGGTGTAGACACTGGGTGTGGTGGGCTTGGGATGGGGAATGCAGTAGTGGCCCGGGGCTGTTCATGCTGCCAACTTCTTAGGTGAGTGGGTGGAAACTGATAGAGAGATAGAGACACGGAGACATGAAGACACAGATGGGGGCAGTGTGCAGAGAGAGACAGAGACCAGGACACAGATACAGAGAGACGTACAGAGCCAGAGCCAGGTACACAGAGAGGAGGACAGGAAAGGGAGTCCCCAGAGCTACCACTGGAGCCTGAACCACATATCAACAAAGCTAATGGAGCTGAGAGGAAGAGGGTGTGGTCACAGGGGCCTTTCTCACTCTGTCCCCGAGCTACCACCATCCCACTGGGCCATCCTCCGTAAGCCAGAGCTCAAGATCCTACCAGGTCCTAGCCCGAGTCCCAGCCTAGGTCCCTGGTCACCTGGTGTCACTGAGCAGAAGCAGTACAGAGCCGTCTTGCAGGCGTGCCTCACGAACTGTCTGATGGTCAGGCAGTGGCCTAGAGTTGTAGTAGAAGGTTCTGCGCCAGGAGCTCACACCCTGGCCCACTAGCTGTGCGCGCAGGTCACTCAGTGTGTCTCGGGGCCGCACGGTGAGAGGCAGTAGCAATGCCTCGTCGGCTAGGTGTACCTTAATGTGGTAGCGCTTCCAGCGGGACAGCCCTCGACGCAGCTCCTCCACGGCCATTGCCAGCCTGAGACTCTCCCGGGTCAGCACCAGCTAGACCGGCTGAGCCACCCGCCTCCACCCCTTCTAGGCACGCCCTGCTGCAGGAGCAGCCCACAGGGGTGGTGACATTAGCTAGCCCAGTCCAGGCCATCGTGGCAAACATTTCTCCTGTGCATAGCACGAATCAAAGACCCTGGGGCAAAGAGTGCAGCTACACAAAAACACTGTAGCAGGATGGAGAGCCCCATTTGTTGGAGGAGTGGAGTTGGGTCCTGCTTTTGAAGCAGAGGAAGAAGAGTGATAAGGAAGGCAGGGCAACCCACCCCCCATCTCTTTTATTACTCCAGGGGACACTCCAGAGCTCCCCCTGATTTATATCTGCACTGGCTTTGTGTCTGTGGGCTCCAAAGAAACCCCAGTCTTGGGCCTTTGTCCTCTGTGGCCATCAAGTTAGGAACAGGGAGAGCTGCTCCAGCCTCTGTGGTCATGGCCTAAGTAGGGGAGACAGACTTCTGGGTTTGGGTTGGAAGAACCCCATTCACGTGGCCACTGGAGGTGGGGCTTCAGGGGATGAGTAAGAGTCCAACATTCCCATTTGCCCACATTCATCACCCACACAGTTCAGCAAGTGCCTGATGGAGAGGAAAGGGAGCCCCGGCCTCCTGACACTTACAGTCTTTTTCCGGTGCCAGCTGCCTCTCCAGCACACCTTTTCCCTCCCTGCTGCTCTTGTTGCCAGGACTGGATAGAGCAGTTTGTACTCTGCACTTGGCCTCTGTCACACAAACTCTGGGCATTTGTCACCAGCAACAATGCAATGGTCACTGTGTGCCCTCTAACCCTGTCATCCCCTGCCACAACCCCTCCTCCCCTTACCTCAGTGTCTCTGCCTGTCTCCTGGGGTCTTGTAAAATGACACTGTTGTCACAGGGCCCTGCCTTACACTTACCCAGGAATGACAATGCTGGAGAACATCTAGGTGTTAACTTTGACTCGCAAAGAAAAACAAACTAAACATTCTAAAAATTTAGCACAGGTGGCATTTTAGTGGCGCAAACCTTTAATACCAGCACTTGGGAGGCAAAGGGAGGCAGATAACTGTGAGTTCGAGGCCAATCTTATCTACAAAGTGAGATCATGACCCCCAACAGTCCCAAAAAGGCAGGTAGGAGAATATATAGGAAAAATAAATGGGACATTAACTGTCCCATTTGCCCACATTCACTACCCACATAGTTCAGTAAGTTTTTGTATAGGGAGCCTTTAATTGAAAGATTAATCACTGCCAGGGCAGTGGTGGCACACGCCTGTAATTTCAGCACTTGGGAGGCAGAGGCAGGAGGATTTCTGAGTTCGACACCAGCCTGGTCTACAGAGTGAGTTCCAGGACTACACAGAGAAACCCTGTCTGGAAAAAAAAGAAAGAAAGAAAGAAAGAAAGAAAGAAAGAAAGAAAGAAAGAAAGAAAGAAAGAAAGAAGGAAAGATTAATAACTGACAACATGCAAATATAAAACACCTACATACAAACACTTCACACATGAAAACTGCAACAAAGCCATTGAACACTTCCAATAGTCAAAATAGACAAGACTGACTTCAGCGTTTGTAAAAAGCTTCTGGAAAACAACAAGAATTACCAATAAGAAAAATGGATAGACAACATAACAGGTTTATGAAAAATGTCACATCCTCCATGTAAAACTAAAAATGGAAACCAAGGGCGGGCATAGGGCAGGGAAAAGCCTCCCCTGACCACACTCCCAGCCCTTATTGGAGAATTATGGGCAGGGCTCCACCCTGGCCACGCCCCTAGCCTCTCACTGGGAAGATTCTAGGCGGGGCTCTACCAGGCAGTTTCAGCTCCAACCCACATGAAGTTCTTTTTGTTGTGGAGACAGGGTTTCTCTGTGTAGCCCTGGCTGTCCTGGAACTCACTCTGTCGACTAAGCTGGCCTTGAACTCAGAGATCCACCTGCCTCTGCCTCCTGAGTGCTGGGATTAAAGGCGTGCGCCACCCCCTCCTGGATGACATTCTAATAAATGTGAAGAAAAAAAAAAAAGGCTTGGTCTCTCACAGGCTGAGGCTAGAATACAGTAAAATGGTTACCAAATAGTTTGTTTCTATGCTTCTCTGGTGGAGAACGATGGACAGGATCCTGCACAGTGGTGCTAAGGCAACACACGTTTTTTTTAAAAAGACTTATTTATTTTATGTATATGAGTACACTGTAGCTACACAGACGGTTGTGAGCCACCATGTGGTTGCTGGGAATTGAACTCAGGACCTTTGCTAGCTCTGACCCAAAGATTTATTTATTATTATACATAAGTACTCTGTAGCTGTCTTCAGACACACCAGAAGAGGGCGTCCGATCTCATTACGGATGGTTGTGAGCCACCATGTGGTTGCTGGGATTTGAACTCAGGACCTCTGGAAGAACAGTCAGTGCTCTCACCCACTGGGCCATCCCAGTGCTTTTACCCACTGAGTTCCAGGACAGCCAGGAACTCACTCTGTACACCAGCCTGGCCTCGAACTCAGAAATCCACCTGCCTCTGCCTTCCAAGTGCTGGGATTAAAGGCGTGCGCCACCACCGCCCAGACCCTACACACATTTTTGATCCCAGCACTCAGGAGGCCAAAGTAGAATTACAAGATTCAGGGCAGGATCTCCTCCCTCTTCAAAGCCAACCAACAAAAGCTTTGCTGTTTCATTTGAGGACGAACAATCAGTTTTGAGCACTGGGCTTCGAATGGCCTGCTTCCTCAGAACAGCCTTGTGGTTCCAGATCTAGTCAGACCAGGGTATGCTACACCTGCTGAGCTTCTAACATTCAACCTGCAGGACAGGAAAACTTGAGTCCTAGCAGTGATAGTGGGTGGCTGGCTGGCTTCAGGTCTGCACAGCCCTACTCATCACTCACAGATGAAGCTCTCGAGTGTCACCCACCACTCGTGGGCACTCACTGGTCGCTGTGAAGGCCAGGGCCATGGGAGCTGCAGCAGGTGGAGGATATGGTGACCACCTGAGCCACTGTCAGTCAGTTCCAGCCCATTTCTCATTAAAGCAGAAATAAGCCAGGAGGTTGTAGCCCTCGGGCCCTCTGCCCTGGCTCTTTGGAGGGATCAAGGCGTTTGTGTCTGACAGGGTGGTATGTTCTAGGCAATTATGGCAGACTCAGGCTGATGGCAGCTTGGAGAATCACTGAGCTCTGAAAAAGCCAGATGCTCAGGTCACAGCACCGTTGAAACGGTCAGCTCTAGGACATTTGAATTTTCTTTTCTTTTTTAAAAGATTTATTTTATTTATTTTATGTATGTGAGTACACTTTTGCTGTCTTCAGACACTAGAATCAATCTTTTGTTTTGTTTCAAGACAGGGTTTCTCTGTGTAGCCCTGGCTGTCCTGGAACTCACTCTGTAGACCAGGCTGGCCTCGAACTCAGAAATCCACCTGCCTCTGCCTCCCAAGTGCTGGGATTAAAGGCGTGCCCTACCACCGCCCGGCTAGAATCAATCTTGTTACAGGTGGTTGTGAGCCACCATGTGGTTGCTGGGAATTGAACTCAGGACCTTTGGAAGAGCAGTCAGTGTTCTTAACCACTGAGCCATCCTCCAGCCCCCTGAATTTGCTTTTCAAAGTTACTCAAATAGTTCACTCCCTTTTCTGCTGTCTGTTGTTATCTTATTCAAAGGCATTTTGTTTTTTTACACATGAATGAAAGCAGTCTATCATGTTTTAGGTAATTATCATTTGTTGACATTCTCTGAATCCTGAAACCACTGCTGGTCGTTAATCTTTTAGAAGCCCAGGGTGCTCCATTGTGTGTTTATTAAAACAGGGTCTCAATATGTAGTCAAGGCTAGCATTAAACTTATTGCTATCTTTCTGTATCCATCTCCCAAGTCCCAGGATAATAGACATCTATTACCATCATCTTACACTTTTCTGTCTTTCCCTTTTGTGGGTGCTGTGTGGGGAGGGAATGGACAGTGGGTATGTGATTCTGATTGTTCCAGACCTTGTTCTGTAGACCAAGCTGTCTTGGAACTCACAGATGCTGGGTGGGGAGGGAGTGGACAGTGGCTATGTAGTTCTGAAGATCCTGGGTGAGCCAGGGAATGGATAGTGGTTATGTGATTCTGATTGTCCCAGAACTTGTTTCTTCTGACTGCTTCCGGAGTGCTGGGAAGCATGTGCCACCATGTGCACCCTTGCCCTAATTTTAAAAATTACATTTGTGTGTATTTGCACAGGTTTGGGTTCCAAGTGTTTTTGTTGTTGTTGTTTTGCTTTTTAAAGACAGGGTCTGTCTATCTCTGGCTGTCCTGGAACTTACTATATAGATCAGGCTGGCCTCAAAAAAAAAAAAAAATTTTTTTTTTTTTTTTTTTGGTTTGTTTTGTTTTTGAGACAAGGTTACTGTGTAGCCCTGTCCTGGAACTCTCTTCAAAGACCTGGATGGCCTCAAACTCAGAGATCTGCCAGCCTCTGCCTTCCCAGTACTGGGATTAAAGGCACACTACCAAGCCCAGCTGGCCTCAAAGTTGTGATGTAGCCAAGGATGGATAGCAACTCCCGATTCAGCCCAAACTGTAGCCTGGCCCCAGGAGCCTCTGGATACCAATGAAGATCCCATGCTAGCTGCTACTGAAGTCCCAGGGACTAGGCAGAGATGGGTCCAGCTGGAGGACCCATGGGGAAGTATGGCTCTTTGGTGCCACCTGGTGGTGACGTGGTAGCCCGGGTGCTCTCCCTGCAACACTGAATAGCCTGCAGGGTCGTCCCTCCTCTCCTACTTTTGTATTTGATATCGAGGATGGTTTTATTGTCACACAGTCCCAATCCCAGCCCTAGCCCCTGCCCCAGCCCCGTTGAGACAGGGTTTCCCTATGGAGCCCAGGTCAGCTCTTCAGGGTACAGACTCTGTGCATCAAAGGGCCTGTGAGCTCACCTTCCCTCCTCCCTGATCGGTCGCTGACCGGGACATTAGGAATTTCCTAGCAAGGTGGCACCACAGAGAAGACATTGGAAACCCTTCAGTGTATTCCCTCCTGGCCTGAAGCCTGCTGTGGGTACCTGGAGCCTTCAGGCCAGAGTCTGCACATTTGGGCCTGCTCCATCCCTCTAGTCCTCTCTCCTTGGGATTTCTACATATGCTGTTCCAGCTGGTCATCTCCAGGAGTCCAAGCAGCAGCTGTATATGAGCCACTGATGTGTCCCCAAGTGCACAGGAGGCATTTGGAAGTGAATGACAATGACAGAAAGTGGGAACCAGAGGGGAGTACTTGTGCCTGGGTTTCCCTTTCTCAAGGAAGCCCAGCTCAGGGGAGGGGCTCCCTGCCTGCTCTCTCTGGTGACCCAAGGACAAGACATCGGAGACACTGTGAAAGCCACTCTACTGGCTTTATTCCAGAGGACTCTAAATGCTCACTTATGCCTGGGGAAATGACCAGTGCCTCCTAGGAGTCTGCTACAAAGCTCATGTCATTTCGCTGGCGCCTAATGGTTTCTCAATCCCCATGAAGTGGGTGTGATGGGTCTAGAAGAGATAAGACACTTTTGGTGGCTTTAGCACTTAATGCCACCCACAGGGAGCAGTGCCCCAGGGGCCAGAGACAAGGGCCTTGTTTTCAAGATTGCTAACATGACATTACAGATGACAGCTGCACCAGAACCTAGCCCGTGAACACTTGCTTGAACATAGAAACAGGAGCTACATGCAGGAGCCATTGTTCCTTGGAGAAAGTGGACTGCACAGTTCAAGTTGGCCAGGAACCAAAAGTCCTGCTTTTCCAAAAGATGGTGTCATAGCGGTGAGAGCTGCTTCATGCTAACTTAAAGCCCTCAGAGGTCAGAGCCTTGCTAGACCATCACAGAAGGTTCTTCCCATTGTCATCAAGAACTAAGAGACCAGCCGGGCAGTGGTGGCACACATCTTTAATCCCAGCACTTGGGAGGCAGAGGCAGGAGGATTTCTGAGTTCGAGGTCAGCCTGGTCTACAGAGTGAGTTCCAGGACAGCCAGGGCTACACAGAGAAACCGTCTCAGAAAAAAAGGAAAAAAAAAAAGTAACCTAAGGAAGGGAGCGTGGTCAGACGTTGGGGCAGGCAGGTGTCTGGAAAGGGAGAGGCATGAGAGAATGAGACCAGGAGCAAGGGGGTACAGGCCATAAAAGTCCCATAAAGAACCACAGGCAGTGTGTTTAGTAGGTGCAGGTCCCTTAATGCTTGTCCCACCAGGGGTCCTGGCATGTCTGAAGAGGAGCAGGGATCACAGGGAAGTGACAATCTCGAGAATCAGTGCTAGGTAATTCTGGTGTCCCTGAAGGATGTAGCCACACACTTGTCTGGGTTACCAGGACGGCATTTCCACGTTTCAGTAGCCACAGGGACTGCTGGGATGATTGACCTGACCAGTGCCAGCAGATTTCTCTTTTTTTCTTTTTCTTTTTCTGGTTTTTTGAGACAAGGTTTCTCTGGGTAGCCTCCCAAGTGCTGGGATTAAAGGTGTGCACCACCACCGCCCGGCTGGATCCTAATTCTTGCATCTGAGATGTAAGCCACAGGGACGGGCAAGTGGGCAGGATTTGGAACCTGGATACAGGAAGCAATCACAGGTTAGCCCAGCAATTCTGGACCTCAACATTTATTGCTGTATCCTAGGCACTCTAGACCTTTTCTGTAGTGTAAGAAGCCCTCTAGCAAGTAGGGCAGGTATAGTGGCACACACTGGGAGGGCAGAATTGTGAGTTTGAGGACAGCCAGCCCACAGAGGTTAGTCCCCTTAAAACACTACCCCAAACTCAAAAGTTTACCATCTTAGCCTTTTCAGGACACTGCTTGAGGGCAGAAAGCTCATTCTTAAGGTTGGGTGGCCATGGCCACCACCCATCTCCTCAAGATTCCATCTCAGCACAACAAAGCTACGTCCACACTTCACACTAATTGCATCTTCTTCCAACTTCCAGCACCCACAATGCCACTTCCTTTCTGTGGCTGAGGACTTTGGGGGATGTTCTGGCACTGGGTCCAGCAGTGTGCATCCTGTGTCTGGCTCATTCCACTGAACACTATGTCCTTGAAGTACAATGTCCTGTCTGGTTTTGAGGCAGGGTCTTCCTACACAGCCCAGGCTGGTCTGAACTGGTCTTGCCCCAGCCTTGGTGGTGGGATGACATGTGAACTGCTAACACCGTTGAGCACTAGACCTGCTGACATGCTCAGTAGCCCTTAGTCCTTCCTGGACATCCTACCTGCTGAGCCGAGGCTAGCCTTGCCATTCTGACAGATCAAATACAGCCTTGGAGACAGGCCTTGTCAGGCTAAGCCTGCCTGATATAGGGATGCAGAGTGCCCACATGACCAGGGCCCTAGTGAAAGGAGGCTCACTTGACTGAAGTGCTGATGGCAAAGTGGGCTCTGGCTGACTGAGGCAACGTAGAGGCAGGTTTGGTGCCACTCAGCACTGGTGGATAAGACACCGAGAGGATAGATGGTATCCTGGTCTCAGAGATGGTCCTCAAACTTGTGGCTCAAAGGACTCAGTGACCTCACAGCCAGCTAATAGTAGAGTCAGGCACTAAAAACCACGCGATTAGATTGTCAGTCACCATAAGACATCATAGGGCTTTGGATGCTCTGACTCCTGAGCCTGTGCTCAGAGTGGGAGGAACAAACCCAGAGGTGGGTTACTCTGCTGGCAGAGCCTGGTCGATACCGCTAGGGAAGGCACCTAGTGCTTGCTACTATCAGTCTGTAGCCTTTCAAGGAGGCCGCTAGAGAAAGCTAGCTCGGGCTTCTGTACTGGTCCTGGAGAAAGGGCAGCTGGCGGCTCTGCAGCTGCCTCTAACACCACAGCCTCTGAGCTTTGATTCCAGTACCGCCGTGTCTGAGATGTGGGGCAGAAGACTTGGACCCTGAGCATGGGCTAAGGGCAGGACGGAGCTGCAGCCACAAGAGCAGGGCAGGGTGGAATGGGTCAGAGGGACGCAGAATGCCTGGCAACAGAAACCTTGTCTTACAAATAGCAGAACAGGACTGTGTTTATTAAAAACACCAGGAGAATGCGTTCACATCGACACTTGGCATAACCTGTGAATGCTAGCTGTGTCACAAGTGGGAGGTGGCTGGGGTTGCAGTCTCTGCCTACTTGCAGCAGCAGGGTTTGGTCCAGAGCAGTTCAGTAGCGGCGAGTGAAGTGTGGATGAGGGTGGGGGTTGGGGACTCGGCCACCTTGGTCCTGGCTGGCCATGCCATCACCTTCCAGTCTACCACTGGGCACAATATATCCCTGGGAATGTCCACCGTGTGCAAAGCTGCCTTGCCTAGAACAAAGGCAGATATTCGTTTGCAAGGGCCATGCCTGGGGACAAGGTGCCACCTCACAGCGCACAGGGCTCTGTACAGCTCCCTCAGAATGTCAGCCCAACCAGGGTGCACACATGTAGACAGAGGGAAGGAGGAAGGCAGTGGCAGATGTTGAAACCTTCTTACCCAGCCATGCCTCCCCGGCCTGCTGCCACATGCCCATGCCCAGGTCCTGCAAGGCCCCGCTCAGCACCTGCAGGAGAGAGACAGCTCTGTGGACTCTGCCTGCACGGTAGAGCTGGTGTTCACCCATTCCTTGCAACCCCTTGGTACCTCGCCACCGTATGTGTTCATGGCCCGTCATGTTTGTGTCCACAGCGCTGTGCCAGACAGGAACCTGCTGCTCCTCCAACTGTGAGCTGTGCTCTGCCCACTCTCGGCTGACCCTTTGCCAAATACAAGGTGACAAATGGCTGCCCTATGCACTTCCCATCACACCAAAGATGTGATGAGGCCCAACTCCAGGACATCTTCAATGTCAGACTGTGACCATGGGTGGGCAATGAGGACACCAGGCACCACCAAAGAACAATAATCACCCACCAAGGCAGCCACACAGTAGGGCCACAAAAAGCCACAGCGGTCCACACTTGGGCCTACCCACTACTGGAAACATGCTGACACAAACACATGGGCATGTGCTGGCAACATGATCCCCGGCTGAAAGGGAGCACAGAACACCTTGCTTTTACAGCCTGATGGGTAGAAACGGGAATGTCCACAGAATGAAACTCCACAGTAGACAGGAGTGCTGCCTCCAAACACAGCACAGCATGGAGGGGTCTCAAAGACATGGTGCTCTGAGATCAAGTGTATGTGCGTGTCGCGGTGGATGCTTGTAAAGCCATAGTGGTAGATGTGTGGGTGCAGACTTGGGTAGGTAAGGGGCAGGCTGCTGGTGGCAGTTTCCAAAGTGAAGGCAGTATAAGCTAGGCTGGAATTAGGGACTGACAGCAGACGGTGTGTAGCAGGAAGCAGGGAAGTGCTTAGGAGGCTAAGCAAGCAGGACTGTGTGGAAGCCAGCCTGTGCTCCACCTCAAACCACTTAACCACGAGTGCTCCTACTGCAGTGGAGATTCGCACCCCGTTGCCACCCAAGGAATAGGGACAAGGTTCACACTTGCTATTATGGTCTCCATAGAGCAGCCAGGGATAGCAGGTAGAGGACATCCCCAGTGCTTTCACGGGTTCCCCCCGAGGGCACCCAAAAACCCATCTCAGGCTCCTCCTATATACAATACTTACCTGGGGGGAGGGGGCAGCCCTTGGCCTTCATTCAACTTCTTATCAGAGTTGTAGCCATGCCAGCCATCCCGGGCATCCCAACCATGGTGCTCCAGGAGCCTTTCATGGCTGTGCTGATCATCTGGGTAGTACTGCAAGGCACACAAGAGACAGAGCATGTGCTCTGGGTCTCCCCTTCGCGCCCCCC
>JADRCD010153500.1:0-19702 GCA_019843815.1 Montemys delectorum
CCAAGCCACTGAATAATTCTTGGCATGTTTTCTCAGTGCCGTTGGCTGCCCAGTTTGGGAGCAGTTGTGGAGAAGAGGACAGAGTCAGTACCACACAGTCATGGATATGCCAAGCTGCTCATAGCTCAACCTGTTTCTGGCATGTGTCCTGGGTCTGTGCTATACCTGCTGGGCCAGCTGCACACATACATACCCTGCCCCTGGAGCAACAGCAGTAATGGCATGGGTGTTTCTGGAAGTGTGAGGAAGAGTGTTATAGGAAGTGTCCCTGATAGATTTCCTTGTTCTCTATGGCCCCAGTTGGGGTTTTGCCCCCTCCAGCAACTTTATGCCCCAGCCCCACTTTTCCTCCCATTCTCTGTCTGCTAGTCTCTGAAGCCTTTAACCAAATGGGAATGGGTACAGAAAGCCTTCTCCCCGGCAACTTAGGGCAACAGGACAAGGGCTATTGCGTGTCCAGCTCTGTTGGTCTCCTGGTGCTGAGAGGTGTGTCCAAGCAGAGTTGATCAGCCCCTGCCCGCCCTGCAGGGCTGAAGCCAGGGGGAGGTTAGTAGAGAGTACCCTAAATGGGGTGAGGGTCCTTAAACATCCAAGTGAGGAGGGGCTGTGGTGTGGCTGCAAGGTGAGACCCTGTCTCCTGCACCTGGGTAGGGCCATCGGGGATCTGGCTGCAAGATGAGGCCTGGACTTCGCATCAGTGGAGAGCGATCAGTCACCTGGCCTCAGCAGGCAGCAGCCTTGGTGCCCACCCGTGCCCTGCGCAGTATTTATTGCTAAATTATTGTCCAGGAGGGGCGGCACTGGGTCTGGCCCCCCGGGTATTTATTGCTGTACATAGTGTATGTTTGTGATATATAAGGTTTTCTTTATTTTGTATATGATCAATAAACGCCTTTTAAAGAGATCTGGTGGTGTTTCTTTGAAATTCTTAAGGAGCAAGGGAGAGCCCGAGGTGGGAAGGGCGAGCCGGAAGGGGTGGGAGGGCCGGGGCGCGCGCATGCGTCTCTGTGGCTGCCGGATGAGGCGGAAGCGGAAGCCGGAAGCGCAAAGGAGCGATGGCAGCCGGTGGCGGTCTGAGCCGCTCGGAGCGCAAGGCGGCTGAGCGGGTCCGGAGGCTGCGGGAGGAGCAGCAGCGGGAGCGCCTCCGCCAGGTAAGCCACGGCCGTGGCCGCGCTCGCGCCGGCGCGCGCTCTCGCTCACCTCCTGCTCGCCCGTAGGTGTCACGCATCCTGAGGAAGGCGGCTGCAGAGCGCAGCGCGGAGGAGGGCCGGCTCTTGGCCGAGAGCGAGGATCTGGTGACCGAGCTGCAGGGTCGGAGCCGGCGGCGTGAGGGCCTCAAGCGCCGCCAGGAGGAGGCGAGTGGCGGGCAGCGGGTGCCGGGCTGTGGGCTGTAGGCGGCGGGCTGCGGCCCGAATAACCAGCTCTGGCCCCGGTCAGGTGTGCGATGACCCAGAGGAGTTGCGGAGGAAGGTCCGCGAACTGGCCGGAGCTGTCCGAAGTGCCAGACACTTGGTTGTCTACACGGGCGCTGGAATCAGCACAGTAAGTGAGGGCCTGCGCGTTGCTTCAGGTGTGGGGCGCCCCCTTCTGGGACACAAACTTGGGCTGTACGGTGCTGGAGTTCAAATGCTCGATCACCCTTGCGGTAACTTCAAGGTGTCCTTTCTTGGAGACCCGAACCCAGTTCTAGGTTTAAGATTTAACTAAGGCAAAGCGGCAGTGGTGGCACATGCCTTTAATGCCAGCACTTAGGAGGCAGGAGGATCTTTGTAAGTTCAAGACCAGCCTGGTCTGCATAGGGAGTTCCAGGTCAGCCAGGGCTAAAGAATAAGTCAATCAATAAATAATAATTTAGCTAAGTCAGAGAATTTAAGAATGCTTAGTTTATGACTACCGGTCAAACAGGGAACAGCAGTAGGGCATAGTAGCCAGCTGTCTGCTAATGCCTTCTCCTTTAATGTGGAGACAGATTGATTGGTCCACAGATGATGTGGACAAACTGGAGCCCTCGACTTTCTCCTGATCCTGTACTCCTTGAAGAAAGATAAATGGAAAACCAATGTCCAGTCCCAAGTCTCTAATCTCAGGACTCAGAAGGTGGAACCTGGTAGAGGAGGAAGGTCAAGATCAAAATCTTGAGACTAGCCTGGCTCAAAGCTTGATGCAAGACCCTGTCTCCCAAAAAAAAAAAAAAAAAAAAAAAAAAAATCACACATACACAGACAGTCACAGTACAACAGGTACAGGTACATTCGAGAAGCCCTGTACTCTTGACTCTGCTAGCTTTTCTGGAAAAGCTGAGGGATGACTAGCTTTGAACTTGAATATTTGACCCCAGGTGAACTCAGACACTTTCTATTCTGAAGAAGCCCTAAGGTGGTCTGGAGAGATGGCTCAGTGGGTAGCGTGCTTGCTGCGCAGGCTTGAGGACCTGAGTTTGGACTTTCAGAATTCATATGAAGAAGCTAAGCAGTGCCACACACTATAACCCCCAGAACTGGGAAGACAAGCTGAGAAGCTCCTCTGAAGCCTGCTGGCTAGGCAGCCTAGCCAGATCCATGAGG
This sequence comes from Montemys delectorum, assembly GCA_019843815.1. Classification (NCBI taxonomy): domain Eukaryota; kingdom Metazoa; phylum Chordata; class Mammalia; order Rodentia; family Muridae; genus Montemys; species Montemys delectorum. The sequence continues at coordinate 2,565 of JADRCD010153500.1, forward strand.
TCCAGGCACAGTGAGAGACTTAACAACTACAACAAAAGGGGGGGGGGGCGGGTAGTGAGGAGGCTCACTGAATACTTAGGCACTTGCTACCAAGCCTGGTGCCAGAGTCGGGTCCTCAGAGCTCACACAGCATGAGTAAACGGACAGCCGTGAGGTGTCTTCTGACTTCTACTTGTGTGTCCTGACCCTTGCACGACGTCCCTTTCCACAAATGTGTTAAGACAAAAAAAATTAAGGTAGACAGTGAGCTCCACACACCGACATATGTAACATGTACACATGCAAACACATAGAAACACATACACAGACAAAAGAAGACCTTTGTTACAAAGGTAGCAGCCTGCAGTCATAAGCACATAGGTACAGTGCAAAACCAACTACAGGGTTAGACTGGGAATCCTCAGAGCTGGGAAGCCCTTGTGTGCTCTTGCTGCTGTGGCAGCATCGAGACATAAGCATTTGGGGCCCAACCCTTCATAGCCATGTGGTGATCCAGTTATGACTTTACAGCAGTAACTCCATAAACCCGGTGGCAACTAAACATCGCTTGCAGCTCTTAAATGCGGTCTAACCGTTTGAGGTTCCTCTGTGTATTGGGGTTACCTGCCGGGGCCTGTACTCTGACCTTAAGCAGTGATGTACACAGGGTTTCCCCAGCCAGGACCCAAAGACTCCTGGCTTCCAGATAGCTTTCTTTTCTGTTTTTACTGTCATTGTTGTTGGTTTCTTGTGGAAGATGACTTAACACTTATCTGTCTGTAGAGGTTTTATGTTAAGTTGGAATAAAAACCTCAGAGCTGCAGGAAATAAGTGGGTGGACAGAGAGCTTCCTCCTGGGGCTTACTATTTTCTAAACATGATCTGAACTCTAAAACCTGTTCCTTCGGACACTGATGAGCCTAACCAACTTTCCCCTTCTGTGTTCAAGACAGATGTGGACACAGCTGCTCACTGCTAGAAAGGACCCTGAAGTAGGGTAGGGTTCTCTGGTATGTGGAAGGGTAAGCTGGCCAGATAGAACAAGAAAGTCATTTGGATGGCGGGAAAGACCCATACTGGGATGCATCCCACTTGGGAGTGACACAGGTCAGCAGTGGATGGGACAGTCACTAACTTATGGGCATGTCCTCTGTGGGGTATTCTGCAGTGCCTGTGGTATCTTTTTGTCCAAATGTGCAGGCAGCTTCTATACCAGACTACCGGGGTCCTAATGGAGTATGGACACTACTTCAGAAAGGAAGGCCTGTGAGGTGAGCATGTCACAGCTCCCATGGTTAGGGAATCGCTGCATCTGCCTGGCAGCTCTTTCACCTCTGGTCCCTCAAATCCTACAGTGCTGCTGATCTAAGCGAAGCGGAGCCTACCCTCACCCACATGAGCATCACCCGTTTGCATGAGCAAAAGCTGGTAAGAAAGCCGGTGGTAGTGGTGCACGCCTTCACTCCTAGTGCTTGGGAGGCAGAGGCAGAGGGAAATCTCTTTTGAGTTCGTGGACATCCTGGTCAAGGGTGAGTTCCAGGACAGTCAGGGCTACCCAGAGAAATTCTTGTCTTAGAAGAACAAAAACAAAAGAACAAACAAAAATCCCAAAAAGCTGGAAAGAACCCAGAGCTATACCTCAGTGCCCAGGTGGAAGCCATCCCACCTCCTAGTCAACCCTGTGACAAGCAGTCCAGCAGCTCAGACTTCTGTCTGCTCTCTGCTCTGCATTCTCTGAGGCAAGGAGAGAAGCTCCTGCATTCAGCTTCCCAGTCAGCTTCCCAGTCAGCTTCCCCTTTAGACAACAGCCTAGCTTCAGAGGAGGCTTGTCAGAAACCTCCAGAGATCTGCTGAACAAGCAGGGAAGCAGATATGCCCGGGCTCTGGGGGGCGGGGCAGGGGGCGGGGGGGGGGGCATGAAAGAGGATGGACCCAAGAAGCTATTGATCCAAGGTGGGCGCGTTGCCCTGCCTGCCCCATGTGACCAGTGCCCCACACTGCTCCTCAGCTTGCAAGAGCAGTACTGATGCTCGCCCTCCTGCTGCCCCAGCACAGCAGGGTTAGTAGAGGAGAACATGGCACCTTCTCACCTCAGGGCTCTTCTGGGTTGCAGTTGCCTCCTTGTTTTGGAAACTTTGTCCCTTGTCCAGACTGGGCTCAGAATGATTCCATTGCTGCAGGTGCTTCCTTGTCCCTTACTAACTGCTACCATGTTCTGACTTCCAGGTGCAACACGTGGTGTCTCAGAACTGTGACGGACTCCACCTGCGGAGTGGGTTGCCACGGACAGCCATCTCGGAGCTCCATGGGAATATGTATATTGAAGTGAGCAGTACCCAGGGGGACCCAGGGCCTGGATGACAGGTAGATGTCAATCACTGTGTCCTCTCTCTTTCTCAGGTCTGCACCTCCTGTATCCCTAACAGAGAGTATGTACGAGTGTTTGACGTGACCGAGCGTACCGCCCTTCACCGACACCTGACAGGCCGGACCTGCCACAAGTGTGGGGCTCAGCTTCGGGATACCATTGTGCACTTTGGGGAGAGGGGGACGTTAGGGCAGCCTCTGAACTGGGAGGCAGCGACCGAGGCCGCTAGCAAAGCAGACACAATCCTGTGTTTAGGGTCCAGCTTGAAGGTATGTGCTGACAACCCCATGAACTCATTGTGTGTTGAGCATGTTACTAGTCTGCCTCCCCAGAGCTACCAGCCACTAGCAGGCAGTAGATTCTCCTCTTAATCCTCCTCCTCCACTATGTTGTGTCTGTCCACTCGAACAGGTACTGAAGAAGTATCCTCGACTCTGGTGCATGACGAAGCCCCCAAGCCGTCGGCCCAAACTCTACATTGTGAACTTGCAGGTAACAGTGGGTGCTTAGAGATCCCCCCCTTCAGACTTGGGCCTTACATGGGAAGAGCCAGGGGGATGTACCACTTGTACATCCTGAAAGTCTTGTACAGGTTTAAGTGTGTCCCTGGGGAGGGGTGACCCAGTCTGCGGGGGACAAGTAAAGGGTAGGAAGTCGAGCCTCATCTGCCTTTCTTGTCTTCAGTGGACCCCGAAGGATGACTGGGCTGCCCTGAAGCTTCATGGGAAATGTGATGATGTAATGCAGCTCCTCATGGATGAACTGGGCCTGGAGATCCCTGTCTACAACCGGTGAGTGGGTGCAGCATGGCCCCATTCCTGCCCCTCTGTGTGATGGGCCGTGTCTGTCTGCTGTGAGCCTCAGAGAGAGGCTGAGGCGAGGCTCGACCACGTGTGCACACTCTTCCACCCTGACTGGTATGGTGCCCAGAATATCTGAGGAGAGGGGGATCTGCCAGTGTGCTCTACATGATACTCCCCACAGATGATTTGCAGCCTGGTTGGACAGCTGTGAGGGTGAGGACTTGTGCAGCTCTGGTCAGACAGAATCTGTGTCTTTGGTTTGGGGATATTTGGGGAAAACGTAAGCAAATTGCCTTGATACAGAACTGTGATAATTTAGACTTGGTGTGTATATTGAGTGAAAAGTTTACACTTTCTTTCTCTGTGAATTTTCAGGGTCTTATAGGGGAAATCAATAACTTCTTTTAATCAAAGGGTTCAAGAAATTAAGGATCCCTTCACCTCTGGGCCTGGCAATTCTTGTATGTTATGTTTGTGGTGTTTTGTGACGTGGGCCTCTCCTGTGCCGCATTGTTAATGTTGTTGTTGGTTGTTTTTTTTTTTCATTTAACATTAACTTAGCTCATTTTTTAATCAGTGCTTATTTGCATCTTATGTTTATAATATGTGGTTCTACATTTCAATCAGACACATGATTTCTTCATGGTGTAGTCTATAGGCCACACCTCCCCAGTCAACTGGCCTCCCCCCTGCCCCCATCCCTGTCATGCAGTCTGGGAAGGGGAAGAGGGTCTGCTCCACCTGCCCCCATCCATACAAGTGAAAGGTGGGGCCATCCCGTGGCTAGCACTGCCCCTTCCTGTGTGTGCAGCACCCTCTGACGGTGGGTGAGACACAGAAGAGACTGGCGAGGGCTGCTGCTGGCCTTTGGGCTGCCGCTCAGCAAGACTTTACTCTGCAGCTTGGTGACACTGAGGCTGCTTCTAGTCAAAGCCCACCCAGATTAGGGCACAGGGGAAGGGGAGGGATGACGGGTGGCCTCCTCAGACAGCTTTCCTGGGCCTGGGAGGGTTGTAATTGGAGGGTTTTCAGACCTGCCTGATGCTGCTCTTCTTTCTGTTAGGTGGCAGGACCCAATCTTTTCCTTGGCGACTCCCCTCCGTGCTGGTGAAGAAGGCAGCCACAGCAGGAAGTCACTGTGCAGGAGCAGAGAGGAGGCCCCAGCTGGGGACCAGAGTGCCCCACTTGCCTCAGCGCCCCCCATCCTAGGAGGCTGGTTTGGCAGGGGCTGTGCCAAGCGTGCAAAAAGGAAGAAAGCAGCATAGCCCAGTGTTGACAAAGAACAGTTGGCACTTTGCGGATGGCTTGACCCTTGTTAAGGGGCCCATGTCACCATGAAGGCGAGAGTGCCTCCACCGGATCTAGCGGAAAGAACTCGGGGGAGGAGGGGTGACACTTCACGGTGACAGTCGTTTTTTAGCCATTTGTCCTTGTGGAAAGCCTCTCTTGCACTGCTGTGATTGCCCCACTATGGGCTTGATCTTCAAGGACACCTCCTTCCTATTTACCCCTGTATAAAGGTGGCAGCGAGGCCTTTGTGAGAAGAGCTCCAGTCCTTCCCAGGCCTGGCCAGCAGAAGAGTCCACCACTGCCTTACCTCACTCTCCAGGCTAGTCTCAGGGCCTCCCTCTTTCTACTACTTATTACTTAAAAGTGTTCACTTTATAGAAACCTTTTTCTGTATTGGGTATGCGGCGGCACTGGGAGGATCTAAGCCTCCAGTCTGAGCAAGTCTTATTAAACATCTCTCTATGGCTTTGGTGTCTCAATGACTATCGCATGAACCCCCGAGGTGCCTGCATCTGAGGGCCAACATCTCGGTGCTTTTGAAGGACCCAGTCTCTAGGAATGCTTAAGGCATGGGGCGAGCTGCAAGCAACTTGTGCTAGCCTGCTGTGTTCGCCAGTAGAGAAGTCAAATGCAAAGGCCGGGCCACCTGCAACACAGACCATTCATTGGCCGCCTAAGTTGGGTGGCGGGGTGTGGCCCGGCTAGGGGCGGGGCCCTGGGTAACGCACGCCAATTGGTTGCGCCAAGCGGGTGAGACCCGCGTGAGCACGCGCAAGCGCCGAGGGCGGGGCGACGGTGCTGTGTGTCGCGGGAGCTGCCAGGACTTGCCGGGGGGCCTCTGGTGCCATGATCCGGAACGGGCACGGGGCTGCCGGCGCTGCTGGGCTGAAGGTTTCCGGGGGACAGCGCACCGTGCGGGTGTGGTGCGATGGCTGGTGAGTGGGGCGGCGAGGGGAGGGCGGTCACCTCGGCGTCACGCACCGGCCGTTGGCGGATCCGGAGTCTTTCAGAGGCCGCACGAGGCAACCTGGCCTCCGGTCACTTAGGAGTGCAGCGTGCCCGACACGGGTGCATCGGACGGTGCACTTCCAGAAAACCGGAAATGCGGCTGTCTGTTCGCCTTAGGCTTTTACCCCGGTTACCAGGGCTGGAAGGCCATGAGCTTCTCTGGCAAATCAGCCCGTGGCATCTCTTTACGAAAGTCCTGGAGCTGTCAACAAGCCGAAGAGATGTTGGCCTTTCTGTAACTTACCATCTTCAGCCCTTCGTCGTGCCTACCCCTTGTGGATGATAAGGGGTGCGGAATGGTCACCAGGACTCCTCAGGGGATTCAGAGCGGAGTAGGCTAGACTTTGTGCGTTTCTTGTGTGTTTTTGGTTTGTTGCTGAAGATGTGTGCTGTATGTACGGGCAAGTGCTCCATCACTGACTTACAACTTCAGCCCCCTTCTGTTCTTTTGCACCCGAGTCACCAGCAATGGCTTTGACTTCGTGTCAGTGGACTATGACCTTGGCCCCGCCACAATATTGGGCCCAGTGCCACAATCCCAGATGCAGACTCTGACCTCTGATCTTGCCCTGCCTGCCTAGTGGGCACAAAGGCTGTCCCGGAATTTACCCATTATCATTGTCCCAGGTCCCACCCCACTGTGGTGTTCACCTGATGATACCCGACCAGGGCTCTAGAGGAAGCAAGCAGGACCTGTGGCCCACACTGGCCCATGGCAAAGTATACATACAGGTGGCTCCGGTACACACTGGGACACCCTCAGTGCCCAGCATGTTTCTGGCTTCTGCATAACTTGACCTTGACAAAGTACTTGTGGCCAGACCTAGATTTGAGGATAAAAACTCAGTGCCAGGTGACAGGCATTTGTTCTCTCAGAGAGCTAAGCCAGGCCTTGGGGGTGGGGAACTGTCCACTGCCTCAGGGTAGAACAGAGTATGATCCCAGCTTAGGGTCCTCTCTCGTTTCCAAGATTGAGTGTGGCTTGTTGGTCCAGGAGGACTATTTTTGTTTAGGATGCAGGAGGTTCCATGTTCAAATCCCAGACAAGCTCTTGTATCTTACGGGCTGGGGTTGTGGCTCAGCTGGTATTACACTTGCCCAGCATGCACAAAGTCCTACATTTGTTTCTAGCACCAAACAGATGGCTTTGGGTGGGGATCCCAGCAGATGGAGTTAGGAGGATCAAGAGTTTAAGGTCGACGGGCCGTGGCGGCACACGCCTTTAATCCTAGCACTTGGGAGGCAGAGGCAGGCAGATTTCTGAGTTCGAGGCCAGCCTGGTCTACAGAGTGAGTTCCAGGACAGCCAAGGCTACACAGAGAAACCCTGTCTTGAAACAACAACAACAACAACAACAAAAAAAAAGAGTTGAAGGTCATTCTTGGCTCCATAGTGAGTTTGAGGCCAGCCTGGGCTACATGAGACCTTATTGTCCAAAAAGAAAAAAAAGCAAAAATGAACAGAAGCAGCTTGTAATGCCTGTCCATAGCAGGAGGCACCAACAGGGCAAAAGCAGTCTGAGACATGGAAAATGGTTAAACATCTGTCAGTGAACAGCTGTCTTGGGAGCTCAAGCCAGGCCTTGTACCTGAATTTGCCACTCTCGCTAGACCTGGCACTTACTGAGTCCTGCCCTAGGTCCAGTACCTTGGGTATGGATAACTGAGAACCAACTTCCCTTCTGTAAGCTCATCACTCTGGGATCTGGGCTGGGGGAGCCCTGGTGCGGGGTTCTCAAGGAGCAAAGCTGCACCCTACACAAGACCCCCAGCTTCCTGTCACAGTCAACACAGGACCTGACTGCCCTGTCTGTCCTCACAGCTACGACATGGTGCACTATGGTCATTCTAACCAGCTACGCCAGGCACGGGCCATGGGGGACTACCTCATCGTGGGTGTACATACTGACGGTAAGGTGGGAGCTGCTGTGCCTGAGACTCCAATGGATTAAGCCTGCAGGGCACAGGGCGGGGTGGGGTGGGGGTGGGCAGAATGGGTCCTGCATCCTTCCCCAGAGCACAGCGGAGACTCGGTGACTCGGCGGAGAGTAACAGCCTGGGCCCAGCTGTAGAGAGCTGTGGCAACACTGGACAGCTGTATTGTCTGCCCCTACCCTGGTTCTTGAAACAGAAGAGACTGATCCTCTTCTTAGTTAAAGACCGTCCTTGTTAATCAACAGATTCCCTGAGCACATGTGCTGGCCAGAGGACAATGCCATTGGCACTGGGTCCTGGGGGCTGATGCTAGATGTACCGCTGCATACCCTTGTACACTGTGCAGCCTTGAGATCCAGGCTCCTGAAGACGTGGACATCACTGACCTTGTTTTGTCCTTTTCTCTGTCCCTAGAGGAGATTGCCAAGCATAAAGGGCCCCCCGTGTTTACCCAGGAGGAGAGGTACAAGATGGTACAGGCCATCAAGTGGGTGGATGAGGTGGTGCCCGCTGCTCCCTATGTCACCACACTGGAGACACTGGACAAGCACAACTGTGACTTCTGTGTTCATGGCAGTGAGTGGGCAGGGTCTGGAGGTGGGGGATGGGCAGTCAGACCTGTTGACATCATCACGGAGACAGTGGGCCTTTCATCTTATCCTATGCACATACAAGAAAGCTCTGGGACCTTCCCCAGAGCAATAGTAAAGGGAAAAGGGGCGATGGGGATGAAGAGTTCTGGCCCCTGGGGATTCTGAGTTAAGAATCCTTGTTTATGAGCCTTAGTCGGATGGCACATAACTATCATCTTAGGGTTAGTGCTAAGGAGGCTGAAAGAGAGACATTAAGTATTCTGGATTAGCAGGGCAGTGGCAGAGCACGCCTTTAATCCCAGTGTTTGGGAGGCAGAGGCAGGCAGATCTCTGAGTTCAAGGCCAGTCTGGTCTATAAATAAAGCAAGTTCCAGAACAGCCAAGGTTATTCAGAGAAGCCTTGTTCCAAAAAGAGTTCTGGATCATCCTGGACTACATAGCAGGACACGCCCTGCCCCTGTCTCAAAATAACAACAAAAAAACAAATCCTTTTCTGTGTGCCTGTCGCTCCTAGATGACATCACGCTGACAGTAGATGGCCGAGACACCTATGAGGAAGTGAAACAGGCAGGGAGGTACAGGTAGGTCCAGGCAGTGGGGCTCAAGAGCAGACCCCTTCCTAGCTCTCTCTGGTTGCTATATTGATGTACCCTGCAAGGCATTTGGGCCCTCGGGCAGGTGTGGAAAGTGCAGGACTTGATGCTTTGCATGGTCAACCCCAGGGCCTCTATGTGGTGTTCCCAGGCTGAGCTCTGCCAGAATGGCAGCAGTCTCCATCAGCACCATTTGTAGGGCATCCGTAGACTCAGTGGCTCCGGTGCCCCTGGAGAGCTGCCTTTTTATTTTAATTAACTGTAATTTAAAAAGCCAGCTGTGGCCAGTGGTTCCTACAGGGACAGAGCAGCCAGAAATGCACAGCAGGGTTTGGGCCTGGGTGTAATAGAGGCTAGAGTGAACAACGTTGGAGTGGGGGACAGAGCTGTTGTGTCCTAAATGTGGCCTGCCTACCCCTGGAGTTACATTGTACAGTTGAGTGAGCCCTCCACTTCTGTCACCAATATGAGCCCATTACTCCTGCCCCAGTCCGGTTTTCTGTTGTAGGTGGTCATGGGTTAGGGTCGTGTCCCTCAGGTGACTTCTGCCTAGAGCAGAGCCTCAGGAGTGTATCCTGGATGAAAACCTCCACCTTACCTCTGTCCCAGAGAGTGCAAACGCACCCAGGGTGTGTCCACCACAGACCTCGTGGGTCGCATGCTGCTGGTGACCAAGGCCCACCATAGCAGCCAGGTGAGTCCACAGGAATGGGGTCTGGGGTATGGTCCCTGGGCTAAGGACACAGCAGGGGGGGACACTGCCTAGCCACCCTTGGGTTTATCCTGTTTCTCTCCCCGACCGACCATCCCCTTAGTGGGCTCCGGGACCATGATTGGCAGTCTGGTCCCAGGGTCGGCAGTCAGGAGGGCCAGCTCCCTTAGCCTCTTGCCCTTGTGCGCAGGAGATGTCCTCTGAGTACCGGGAATATGCCGACAGTTTTGGCAAGGTGAGTACAGCCTGGCTTGCTGAGGCCACTCTGGAAATATAGCTGACACTCCCACCCACCCCCATAGGCTTCCCATGGGGAGAGGTTGGCCCAGAACTTCAATATCTGCCCTCCTCCCTCTCTTTCCCAGTGCTGACCAGGTACTGACCATCAGGCTTGGCCAGCTAGTGGATGCTGGGAGGGAGGACAGGCAAGAGGTGGCCAGTCCCAGCAGCCACCTTTTGGAGGAGGAGCAAGGACTGCCCACCTACAGGTGGCATCTAACCAAATGGCCTGGCCCTCTCTCCCTTTGTAGCCCCCTCACCCGACACCTGCCGGGGACACACTTTCCTCAGAAGTCTCCTCCCAGGTGACCAGATGGTGGCCTCAGGGTGCCGGGTCCCCCAGAGGGCTGTGTCGGCTGGCCACTGGGCTCTGCGCCTGCTCCTGGTGGTGTGTTGCTAGGCAGAGCTGGTGTTGACTGCAGTATCTTCTGTGGCCACCGGGTGGAGCCACAGTCCTGCTAGCTACAGTGGTCCTGCGTGGCCTTATCATGGTGTGTCCCTGCCCCTGCCCCAAGTGCCTGCCTGGACACAGCCCCCAGCTGTGCTGCTGGGTTATCTGCAGGCTGGGGTTGGGGGGAGTCCAGCCTGTAATGCTCTTTGCACATCTCCCATCACCCACACTTACGATAGGGGCACAGGGAGCCCTGGGCTCAGAAGAATGACCAAGGGGAGGGTACTGGGTAAGGGGCACACCTGGAGGCCTCTACTGCTGACTGGTTCCTTCTCTTGACTGACAGTGCCCTGGAGGGCAGAGCCCGTGGACAGGGGTGTCCCAGTTCCTCCAAACATCCCAAAAGATCATCCAGTTTGCTTCTGGGAAGGAGCCCCAGCCCGGGGAGACGGTCATCTATGTGGCTGGTGCCTTTGACCTGTTCCGTATCCTCTGCTGTCCCAAAGTCGTGCCAGAGTGGGATCCGTAGGCTCCAGGGTTGAGCTGGGTTGTAGTGGGTGCGGCCCTCAACAGGGAGAATGGCAAGGAGTCCTGGGTACCGGCTGTTGGGGAAACTTACCAGCCCATTACTGCTACCTTGGTTGTTTTCCTCGTTTTCGTTCATGGGTTTGGGGATGGAACACAGGGCTCTGTGTATCTGAGGCAAGTGATCTCCTGCTGAACTACAACCCCAAGTCTTGCTCTCTTGAGACAGAATTTTCCTGCGTAGTCCAGGCTGACCTAGAACTTGCAATACTCCTGCCTCTGCCATGCAAGTGCTGGGTTTCCAAGACAACACCATACAGAGCTAGTTACTGCTTCTTAATCTGGATATAGACATCGGGCACGTGGACTTCCTACAGGAGGTGCACAAGCTAGCCAAGAGGCCCTACGTCATCGCCGGCCTACACTTTGACCAGGTCTCTGCTCTCCTCCTTGCTTGCTTCTCAGCACTCTATCAGCTGATGGGCCGTGGGGTCCGTCAAGGGGCCTTGCTGGGGTCAGTGTTGGGCACAGGTGGCCTCTGAAGGACTGAGGAGGCCCCCAGGTGCCTAGCGAAGGTGAACTTGGCTCTCTTCTGGAGTCCAGGACAGCCCTGCCTAGGGCTTTCCTATGAGAGGGGGCACTTTTCCCAGCTTCTGCCCACGATGGCCAGCTGGGAGGGAAGGCACCATTCATTTGAGGTCCTCCAGCTGAGCCAAACTCACTGGCCCTAGGAAGTAAACCGGTACAAGGGCAAGAACTACCCCATCATGAACCTGCACGAGCGGACTCTCAGTGTGCTGGCCTGCCGGGTAAGTGGACTGGGAGTCAGGGCCCAGTGGCTGGGCCCTATTGGTCCAGTTTCTTTCCTCTGCTGAGGTGTTTGAGAGTCCCCTTTGCCCGCTGGCCCTCCTGGCTCCCCTCAGCCTCCTCTGCCACCCTCTAGCCTTGGGATGAGGACTGAGTGAGTTGCTTCACTGGCTGTGTTTCTGCAGTATGTTTCAGAAGTGGTGATTGGGGCACCCTACTCCGTCACAGCAGAGCTCCTGAGTCACTTCAAGGTGAGGCTTCACTTGAAGTTCTCTTGAGTAGAACATGATGCCAATGTTCCTAGCGGCTCTTGCCTGCATCAGCCTGGGCCAGTTTTCTTGGGTCTGGGCTAGCCCCTAAGTGGTTGTCAGTGGTTCACAGCAGCCCTGAGGAAGTCTCCCGACCCTGCTCCCTCTCCAGGTGGACTTGGTGTGTCATGGGAAGACAGAAATTGTACCCGACAGGGATGGGTCTGACCCCTACCAGGTGGGTTGTCCCGGCCTGGGCTGCCTCTGGGAAGTAGGTGCAACCATCCTTGCTGGTATTGGTCTCCCATGGGTTGGGTGGAGGGGCACCTGGTGTTGTCTTTGTGGTCAAGAGACTTCTCACCTCCTCCTCCTCTTCCCATTGAGGCCTTCAGGAGCCCAAGAGAAGAGGTATCTTCTGTCAGATTGACAGTGGCAGTGACCTCACCACAGACCTGATTGTGCAAAGGATCATCAAGAATAGGTGTGTCCCCTCCCCTCTCCCACCTTTCCCCCTCTGGCTGGGTTGGCAGTGGGCAACTCCCTGTATTGGAGAGAACTGGCTTATTCCTGTCTGGCCTTAGGTTGGAGTATGAAGCACGTAATCAGAAGAAGGAAGCCAAGGAATTAGCCTTCCTGGAGGCCATGAGGCAGCAGGAGGGGCCGCCGCCGGGCGGGGAGACTGCGTAGCCTCTGACCTGGAGACGTCATTCACGCCCTTGCCCTGTGCCCACCTCTTCACTTCCTGCCCTGCTCTGCTTCTCTGTCTTGGTGTCAGCTCACACAGTTCCAAAGGAAACTGACCTTGATGAGGGTGCTGTTCCTGCCTGCCTGGAGCCGCCCGCCTGTCCGCCCGCCTTGCAGCGGGCTCTCAGTCCTTCCCACTGAGCTGCTCAGAGAGACAGCCCCGTGGGCAGGATAAGCCGTCAGACCTGTGACTGGAGGAGTGTTGCTGTGCACCCTTGGCGTCTGGGGGTTCCATCTGCCACTGCCCAAGTCTTGGCTGGGGATACCCCTCCTGCCTGACTGGAAGCTGCACCTCTGCCCACCGAGCTTTGATGAAAGGTCCAGAGGCTTTGGGGACCTCTGTTCCTGGGCCACCCTGCCCGTGGGCACCCTCTACGTTGGGGCACGTTCTAGCACCCCATTCCTGACTCCTAGAAGATGCACTTCCCCCATGGCTGGGCCAGCATGGCTGTCCTCTGCACAGACCTCCTGGTCCTCATCTTGTACCTCAGTGGCTCAGCTGAATAAAGCCTAGTAGGAAGTGCTCTGTGGACTCCTAGCCCTGGGGAGATGCAGGAACCCATCCACATCCACCCACAGCAGGAGCCGGGCCAGGAAGCTGGCAGCCTGTGCACGTTCCCCTGGCTCTCCCTAGACTACAGGGTCTACATCGGGGTCCCTGGAGGGTGAACTTGGAGTCCTGCAGTTGCTGAGGCCCCTGGGACAGAAACAGCTGGGACAGAACTCAGGTCTGCTGCCTTCTTGGCTCTGTGACCCAGAACATGTGAGGAGTGAACCAGGCAGGCCACTGAGCCCTGTGGTCCCTCTGAAAGGCAGCCAGGCCAAGGTTCTACCAGTGCTGTGAGTGAATCTAAGGGCTCCTGTGCAGTTCTGCCCTTGCTCTGGATCCGCAAGCCTCGGTGGCCCTAGTCATTTGTTGCACACACAGTAGCTGTGTCCTTCAAGGCCTTTGGGAGGGGCTGCACCTGGTATGAGGCAGGACACAGAGCAGGGCTTTCTAAAAACCTATGTGCTTGAGCTAACAAGGGTGGCTCTGAAAGACCGAGGGGCAGGATGGTAGGGTTTGAGAATCCTCTGGGGGTTGTTTTAAATGGCCTGCAAGAACAATCTATGCCCAGTGCCTACTGCTTAAGAAGGGGGTCACCTGTTTGGACTCTCGAGTCGGGGTGGGAGCTCTATCCCCTTCCTGGCTTTGTAGAAGAGGGAGAGACCCAGCCAGGTCACAGAAGGGAAATGGAGCGATCATCACACCGAGAACGCTCAGCCGGGGGCCCGCGCACAGGAGCACTTGTCAGGGTCTCTGCTTCATCCCCTCCAGCAACCCTTAGCAGAGACAGTTTTGCTTCTTTATTCATTTTGCCATTTGCTATGGAGTATGGAGCATGATGGGAGTTAGGGGCCACAGGAGCCAAACCACACAGGGCCTGTGTTACTTCAAGCAAGATTCGGCATGGGGTGGGGGGTGAAGTCACCGGCTGCTGGGTGAGGTTTGGGTTGGGGTTCAGGGCTCAGGCACTCTGGCATTCAGCTTCGTGCAACGACAAGAAGACATCCGCCTTACACTGGAAAGTCCCTCGGCTGTTGAGTTGCCGCTGGCAGCTCTGCAGGTTCGGGGTCACATCTTTGACACACAGGGCCTGGGTAGGTGGTGGAGGCTGAGGGCCCGCCCCTGTCCCACCAGCTCCCGCCACCCACCACCTGCTTGCACTCACAAGGCTCCTTACGCTGGGACGCATCTCCAGGTCGAGCAGAGGTCCCGTTCCCACCCGGGGTGCTGGAGACTCGGAGCGTCGCGTGGACGGGAACCTGTGGAAACTCGACAGTAGCCCTGCGGCGCGGCCCACCGAGTAGTGGTGGGGTCCCGCCGCGGGCTTGTACCACGCGAGGGCTGGCGGCAGGAGCAGCGCCAGGGCGGCGGCCACCAGCATCCTACACCGGGCCATGGAGCTGTGAGGCAGGGGCAGGCAGAATGTATCGGCTGAAGTCTACGGACCAGGAAGGGCTTTATATTTACACGGGGAGGGGGGGGGGCGGGGACAGAGGCAAGGAGGGGGATGAGGAGCAGGCGACAGGAAGGAGTGGAGCACACCCTGCGAGGCCTGAGTACTCATGCCACAGATGGAGCAGAGGGCCTATTTATCCCTTCCTCAAGTGGAATTGTCCTTTTACTGACCAGACGTATCAACGTCCAAGGGTGGAGTGTGGAACTGCCTTAGTTAGGTTACTATCTCTGTGATGAGACACTCTGGTCAAAAGCGACTTGGGGAGGAGGGGTCTATTTGGTTTACATATCGTGGAGGCGGAAGCTGATGCAGGGGTCCCGGATGGGTGCTGCTTATTCCCCAAGGCTTCCTCAGCCTGCTTTCCTACAGAACCCAGGACCAGCCCAGGCATGGCACCACTCATAATTAGCTGGGCCCTCCCTCAACTAGTTGATTTTTTCCGAGCTGAAGAGATGGCTCAGCAGTTAAAAGCACTGACAGCTCTTCCAGAGGACCCAGGTTGGATTCCCAGCACCATACGCAGGCGGCTCACAGGGCAGTTCACATCTGTAACTTTAGTTTCAGGGGATCAGATACCTTCTTCTGGCCTCTGTAGGCACTGAGGGAATGCATGTAGTGCACAGACATGCTTGCAGGCAAAATATCCACACACATAAGATGTAAATAAATTATAAAGAGGAAGAAAGAAAACGTCCTATAGGCCTGCCTACAACCTGATCTTATGGAGGGATTTTCTCAACTGAGGATCCCGCCTCTCACATGACTCTATGTCAAGTTAACATAGAGTTAGCCACCACAAGGACTACCTTATTCTTTGGTCATGTCAGGCTCACCAATAGGGTCTCACTCTATAACCTATACTGGCCTTGGAGAAAATAACTCATCTTCCCAAGTGCTAGGCTGGGGTTATTTTTGTTTCATGCTCATGGTTGGAGACTCTGCTTCCGGACTTGTCCTCTCTGAGAAGTGTCAGGGTTAGGCTCCAACCTTCAGAAAAGCCGGGGCAAGCAACTCCAGACCCCAGGCTCGAGCAACTGGCCTGCCCACTCTACACCAGGGGGTTGTGGCCTAGGAACCTTCTTGGCCTGTACTTAGCAAACAGTGGTTCAAATACTGAACACAAGAGGGTAACATGTAAGAGACATGTGATATGTGCAGGGGCCAGAACATGAATAGGACAGTCTCCGGCCACGCAAGGCAGACAAAGGTGGATTAGAAAGAGGGCATGGAGAAAGCCTCCTGAGGTCAGTGGTGGAAGCTTCCCACAGGGCCTTCTGTTCCACCCAGGAAAGAGGCTCAGGGCGAGCCCAAGCTGTTTCTGGGTGTATCAGGCATCCTCTGACTTTTTTGGAGGAAGACAGTGGAAGAACAATGGAGAAGGAAGGGGAGGGGCCAGGGACCCCATGTGCAGGGCAGGTATATGCCCAAGGTTAGAGAGTAGAGATGCTAGATGGGTAGAGTTGAACCTGAAGACAGGAGCTGCGGACCCCATGAGACAACACATCACAAGGAACCTAGGTATGGGCATGAACCGCATGAAAGACTCCCGAGGTTAGCCCGGGAACAAAAGGACCTCAGGAGCACCTCCTGCAGCACAGGAAGTTGCTTCAGAGAGGTTGGCCCAGACTGGTAAAGTCCTCATAGAAAGTTTCTAGAAAAGACACGGAGGACACTCCAAGAGGATGAGCAGACTAGAGATGGAAGAAACAAATTAAACTAGCTAGGATAGACCACACCTGTCAGCCCAATCAGCTCCAGATCCACAAATCTTGGCTCCCCTCTGCAGCTTTTGGGGATCCTTAGGCTAGGTCACACCACATCCTTCCCTGAAATGGTCCTCTTCAGTTCCGTGATTAGCATGCTATAATAGATAGCCAAGTGATGGGAAGTTACAGTCTCCCAGAAGCACAGGTCTGCTTTATGTAGGCGTACCGTACAGAGTGGGCAAGTCTCCTAGCTGATGAACCTGTACACGATACAGACTGCTTGGAACCGCTCTGGTGGTCTACTCCCCTGCTTAGAGTGCACAGAGAGTGCGAAGGTGTTACTGGGAAGTCAGTGAGGACAAGGTGGTGAGCTGACCAGGACTCCTGAATTCCAGCCTAAACTGGTTTCTACCCAGGAGGTTAACACATTAGGGCTGGGCTACTGTTTTCCCCCATGACTAGTAGGTATTCCCTAGCTCTAGGAATGAAGGAGTTTCCAAATGGCTGTCTTTCCCTAAGATATCAGAGGACCCACATCCTCCTACACTAGATCTGCCTTCATCTGAGGAAGACACAAGAGACTCAACAGCTTACTGCAGTTGTCACCAAAGATTATCTGGGTATGACCAGTGCCTGCTTAGCATCTCTTCCACCAACCAAAATGGCACTTGAAGAGCGGCTGCCCGCTTTGCTCAGCTAGGGCTAGGAATGGGAAGAGATCCTGGGACCCCCAGCAGACTAGGGCAGCTGGCGGGCTATGTGCAACCTGCCAGTCTCCTTGACACAAACACACCTCAAGGTCTTTGCCAGCTTGGCCCTGCCCGAATCTCTTTTACTCCTCTCTGAGCTGTGACTCAGAGTATGATGAAGGTCTTGGCCATTATTTCATCAAGCTGTTTATTTGAGTGTTTTCATAGCAAAACACATTGCAGCTGTATCAATATGTCAAGAAAACAGGCAAGCAGAGGCCTCCAGCACAGCTCAGAACTTTAATGAGTTTTACTTATTGAATAAAAGTGTCAATGTGATGGGAAAACAAAACAATCAGCAAAGCTCCGGTCCTCATTTCAACCTTGTCTCAACCTTGTGTCAGCCAATCAGAAAGAATCCTTGTCTCCAGCACAGAACAAGGTCCCTGGGCACCGCTGTCCTGTG
>JADRCD010153505.1:0-43925 GCA_019843815.1 Montemys delectorum
CCCCCTTCTTCCCCATTTCTTCCCTTTCTTTTCCCCTCCCTCTCTCTCCCCCCTTCTGGTATCAAGGGATCTGGGTATTCCTCTGTAAAGAAGAGTTTGGGAAAGGGAAGAAAACAGAAGAGAATATAATGACAGCCATGTGAACTTAGAAGACCCATTTTTCCTTTGCACCTCATTAAATGTTGTAACACCGCCCTTATCAAACCCATCCGATGCTTGCACAAAAGCTATCTATTTGGGAGCAGACACGGAGCTTATTTATTTTAAAGGGTCTGCCACACGGTCGCTGTTGCAATGGCACTTC
The DNA here is from genome assembly GCA_019843815.1 of Montemys delectorum. Taxonomy (NCBI): domain Eukaryota; kingdom Metazoa; phylum Chordata; class Mammalia; order Rodentia; family Muridae; genus Montemys; species Montemys delectorum. Next base: position 305 of record JADRCD010153505.1, read on the forward strand.
ACATCCCTCATTCTGGAATGCTTTCACTTCAAAGACATTCAAGGTCCAGTGCTGAAGAGAGGTCCAGAGAGAAGCTAGGCTCTTCGTGGTTTTCAAAAACAGAACCAGCATCGAGCTCTGCTGCGTTGAGGAGCTTTCCCGCAGGCCCTGCCGCGAGTGCGCCTCGGGGGCTGCTCGCGCTTCTCGCTGCCAACACTGGGAGGCAGTGCGGGAAAGCTGGCTCCAGCTAGCTGGGAGCGGCAGCAGACCTGACTGACTTTGTCACCAGCAGAGCTCCGAGGTCCCTTGTTGCTTGTTCAGATTTTATACAACTGAAAATCTTTAAGGAAAAGTGTCAATTTACCTGACCTTGATGATAGTGTGCATGAGTCGCAGGGGACAAAAACACTATAAAAACTATAAAAGTGGCAATTATTTATTTAAAGCACTTTTATACCACATGATGTAGCCAACTTCCAACAGCCAACAACCATAGACGACGCATGCTGATTTCATTCTCTGGAAAGTGTTTACAAAGCACAATAAAATACGTTATGCCACTGAATTCTCCGTGTGTTCTTGAGATTACAACGAAAGCGTTTCCATTCACCGAACAGAGGCTGCAGCTATTTCAAAATTACCTTTGAGAAGATCCCTCAGCCTCGGTTCTCTGACAGAGTCACTGGTCATCTGATTCTTGGAGGTGACATAGACAGAAATCAGAACTCTGGGCTCTCTCTCAACTGCTCCTCACAATGGCGTTAAGGGAGGGTGAATCACCCGGTATTCTCTCTGTCCAGTGGAATAAACAGGGCACAAAGTTCATAACTTCCTCAGCATAATCTTCACCCCAAAATTAATCCCCTGCCTCCTCTCAACATATTCCAACTGAACCCCTCTTCAGTTTTCCTCCTTTAGAGAACTAAACACAACAACCTGAGCTGTGTTGCTTTCATCCTGGCTACCCCATCCCACCCCATCCCCACCCAGCTTGTGGCTAGCGCTGTGGGGAGCCTCGGGAAGGGGCTCACTGGTCCGCAGGACCCACCCCAATTCACTCCTGTCCATGCCTCCCATGATAGCATAGGGCTTATTAGTGAAAGTTTTCAGAACGAGGAGGAGTTTCCTTGCTACGGGGTTTCCCCCTGCTCTGCTCTGTCCCGGAGTGGCGTTCCCAGAGTAACCATCCTGCAGCTTCTGTAAGGTTACTACCCAGTTCCAAGATCATTAGGGCTTTCCACATTTGAGCAGACAACGACAAAACCCACGCAATTTGACTTAAACTAGTTTTCCAAATGGACCCTCCTGTTCTTTGCACTGACTGTGTCCCTCCTCCTGATTCTCACCAGGATTGCTGCTTGTTTACAGGGTCTCCTCTTTCCCTACCATATCCGCACCTCCACAGTCTCTATTCAGGGGACCCCACTCCAACCCTGTGTCACTTGCAAACCCTAAAGCCACACTCACAATCAAATGTGAGGCAAGCGGCAGCAGTTTGTGAAGGAAGCCTTCCATCTAAGGCATCCCATCCGGGCAGCAGCCCAACAGTCACAGTTGCAGCCGTGACCCGCCTTTGCTAGGGTGGAAATGCACCAGGGTAGGGTCAGGGTCTGTGCTTCTTTGAGTCCACAGCCTTGGCACAGCTTTCCTGGGCTCCTAGGTAGATGTGCAAGTAAATTAATAGAAGAGAGATTTCAACTAAGCCCAAAACACAACATCCCATTTGTCTTCACCAATGCACTAGAATAAAATACATTTGAGTAAAATAAATCCAAGCTTTAATAGTTATCAAAAACAAAATATGCATCCAGGGCTGAATTGTGTCAAGTACAGTAAGTTTAAAAATGTACCCCAACGTTTTCAGGGAAAGAGACCAAGAGTAATTTATGGCTTTTGTAAAATTCAGTGCTATGTTTTCATATCTGAAAAAAAAAATGAGTAATTGAGGAGGGGTTGTGACTGAGAAAAGGGTTGAAGGCTTGTTCCCCTCCTCCTCCCTCTCCTCTACCCCTAACACTCCCAGGGGGAGAAAATGTGAAATGAAAGGAGGAAAGGGAGTCAGCCGTCCAATGGCCAGGGGGAGGCTTGTGGCAGATAGAGGAAAGTCAGTTTAAACAGGAGTGTTATCTGATTGCAGGCGACATCAGGAGACTTCTCACACATGTAGGTGGTGAGGAGTGACCTTACGGGAGGCCAAGCTTGCTGCAGAGGTGGGTGAGAGCCAGGGAGAGGAGTACATTTTCTTCAGAGTCTGTAGAAAGCCCTTCCAGGGTTTAATCGACATAATGATATGATCAATCCATCCTTGCAGTTCATTCAGGGTGTTCTGAGGAAAACAAATTGAAAAATGATTAAAGAAAAGACAGAAACTTTCGTGTGTGGTGAGGGACATCTCAAGGGTCCAGGGAAGAAGCAGTGTGACTTAAAAGGGGCTTCAGCTGAAGTGAGGTGAGAGGCAGAGCTGGGATGGTACTGGGTCCGTCCACTCAGTGCCAGGAACAAGGAAAGCATGGTTCCAGGTTGCAGCCCACAGTTCAGGTTTAGAGTCTTGGTAAGCATTGGTTCCGTTTCCTAATGCAAGATCAAAATAGATCTGAAAGGGAGGAAATCAATCTGCTCACACTCTAAGGCCATTTTGAGTTATTATTTAATGATGAGTAGCCAGCATATCTTTTTAAACATCTATTGAATGTTGGGTGCTGTCATTAGATGTTCTAGGAAATAAGGTAAAATTCACACACTTGGGTCTCATGCCAGTATCATTTAACTTAAGGCTAGACAGTATCCAGGATCATGAAAGGGTATTCATGTTATCACATATTTTTTTGCAAGCTTTTTCCCACATGCTGTGTTCATGTTCGAAATATGAAATTTAGTTAGCATTTTGCAAATGAGCTTAGGCGTTTGTGGGCATTCAGACACAAGTAAAATACATTATAACCTTAGGACAGGCATCACACTGTCCTTGTGACACTACAGCTTCTAGTTTTTCCTATCTCAAGCCCAGAACATTTTGGACAGAAAAGCACAGCTAGAGTGTGGCCCCAAGTCACCAGCCCACCGCTGCTTCTGTCACCGAGTGCTGGCATGAGCCAGCGCAAGAGCGCCATGACTCCAGGCACCTGTTTCAAGAAAAAGATGAAGGCTGTGCGGTTACACAGCTGTATCCGGAGCCGGAAACGCAAGGCGAGGCACTGTGGGAAATTGTATTTTAAACCTGCTGTCCAGTCTGGTAGCACTTGGATGCTACAAATGTTCTCCATATACACCGTGCTTTACGATCAGGCACTCAAGGGAACAACTCATAGAAGGCTAAAGGAAAGAGTGTTTCTCAAGGTGTCTCTTTTTACCTTTTACCTGATCTTCTACAGTAATATAGAACCAGATGATCAATACATTCATTACCTGATCATACATGGAGAACTCCAACTCCAAACCCAAGTTAATAAAATACCCATAAATTAAAATTTGCTCACAAGATCAACTGACAATTTTTTGATAGCTCTCTTGAAATGCCCTCCCATGCCAGCTGGGAGTGTCATAGGGTTAATGTGATATTTTGCTTTTTACTTTGAACGTTTGTCTACCTCAAGGGTTCTGATTCACTGTGAGTGGCCCAGAATGAGGCTAATTTGTTTTCTGAAGTGACACGGGTCTAGGCTTATGTTCTAACAGGCACTTTCCTAGTGCTCAAAATGTGGCCATTTCTGTAGGTGCTCGTCCTGTCTCTACAGCCCCCACATTCAGTGTGTGCTGAGGTCAGCCTCGAAAGTCTGGCCCTGGGCTGACAGAAACACTGAGCTTCTTCTCTGGTGATGTCGAATGTGCGCCGCAGTCATCCGTCTTCCTTTGATCTTCAGCAGGCGGCGCGAGCCTTCCTCACTAAGTCGTCTTCCACGGTTTGCTTTTGATATTTAAACAGTTTGGACATCTCTAAACGTGGAGCGACACTGACACCCAGATAAGGTGCCAATCAATTTATTAAGTGATTTTGTACAAAATTGGCAAAGTTAACGTGACCCCGGAGCATGGCTAATTCATCTACTGAGAAGCGTGAAGAAAGCAGCTCGCTTGGCCTCGTCTCTCATGAGTGAGGACCTCCGCATAGAGCCCTTTTCTGCTGTATGCAAGTGGAGCAGTTGACCCACAGGAAAAACAGATTTTTTTTTTTTTTATGTTTTAAAAGTTTAACTAGTAAACACCAGGAGTACCTACTTGTACTCCTGTTTTGTAGAATTTCTGTTTTGTGGAATTATGGATAACGGCAGTTCATGAGGACATGCTAAGTGTCACGTTAAGGAACATTTTGTTCTTCTAAAATGACTTTCTAATGTTTTATAAGTCATCAATATTGGTAAGTTTATTGAAACTTCAGTAAATAATTTTCGAACAGAGAGAGGTTTATATAAAGGTAAGTTTACACACTCATTTCAATCCAGTGCATCCAAGCATATCTGGTATAAACCTGGTCCATGAATGGCTGTAGGATTGTGAACTTTGAAGCAAAATATACAACTTCCATAGAAAGAAGAGCTAAGGGTACATTTATCTCTCATTCTGTATGAATGCCAAATTGCTTCAAAATGAAGTAACAATGAATTAATATGACCCTCAGGTAACCTGCTCAGGGTGAAATATCTGAATCTTAGAATCAATCCACCTGGCTGTCTCATAAGACCAGTGTTACATACAGTAGACTCAATGATCCCTGCACCGTAGAAGCAACGGCTGATGTCTTTTAGAGTATTCGCCTGTCAGTCAGACAAACCCCACAGAGTCAATGACAGTTCATATGGAATGCCACTGTGAAGGCTCATTTTACTTGAACTTCACTGAGCTAAGGGGTACTCAGAAAGTATCAGTGAGTGTGCATAGTGAGCAGAAGTATTCTGGAGGGTTATGAAAAATAAGACCAACCAACTCATCAAAGAAGTGGGCGTCATTTGACTCATTGGAGGCCCACAGAATAAGAAGTAGGAGACTATCTTTGTTCCTGCTTACATGGGGACACCTGTCTTCTCCTGCCCCTTTGTGTGCTTCTGATTTTTTAGTTTGGCTTTTGGGTCCAAAATGGGACCCAAACCATTAGTTCCGTGTACTCTTGAGCCTGCTGGCATGTTCTAGAGAACTGCTACCAGTCTCCCTGAACCTCCAGCTTGCCAACCAATAGATCCTGGCATTTCCCAGACTCTGAAATTGCATAAACCAATCCTGCTGAACAAATGTCTTTGCACATAAGTAACGAATGCCTCTATGTGTGTGTGTTGGGGTGGGGGAGAGTTCTTTTTCTCTGGAGAATTCTGACTAATAGCCAAATTTAAGGGATAAATGAGCAAGAAAAATGACTAAACACAAAGAATGACCAGAGAAATAGTTAGAGAATATTATATAATAAGTCAATTGATATGGGAAATACAAGATGGCAGGGCCCAAGAAATGAGAAAAATGATTCAATTATTATTGACTACTATGTCCAGAGAATATGGATTATTCTGTTTCTCAAGGATAAAGGTCTTTCAGGTCTGAAAACACCCTATTACCATTTTTCAGATGGTACATGACTCTCTCTAATGGGTTAAGTTGTGTCCTACCAAAAAGATAGGCTATATCCCTGCCTCTTGTAACTCAGAAAAGGGCTTTATTTTGAAATAAGGCTTTTAGAGTCAGTCAGGTTAAAGTGAGGTCATTAAGGTGTACCCTAATTGAATATGACTGGTGTCTTAAAACATGGGGACACTTGAATACAGAGATAGACACACACGGAGGTAAGACTGGATGAAGACACACAGAGAGAAATTGGGAAGTGAATGAAGTGATGGTTCAGTAAGCCAAGGCATAACAAAGATGGCTGGTCAGCTCCAGATAAAGTTAGAATTGGCTGTTGATGTTGTCAGTGATCATAGACCTTCTCTTCTAGTCCTCAGACCATGGAACTATGAGACTATTTTTTCTATCCACCCAGCTCAATATTTTGCTTCAACAGCCAGAGGAAGCAAATACACCCTCCTCCAATAAGTTCTGCCAGACTGACCAGCAATGATATTGACCAGCTTTGACTACCATGACAAAATTCTTGAACGAGAAAAAAAGCAATGCTTGGATGAGCCACTAGTGGTCTGTCCCAACAGCCACCTACCCCTTTCTTGCAGAGTGATTACAGAATGTTCTTTATCCCTTCTTTATCTGACATTCCTCCCTGTCCCTGGCTTGTCCTCCTATTAGTGAATGATCTAGAACCAAGGAGAGGAGAGGGTATGAATACTATGATGAACAAAGGAGGAAGCAGCAAGAGCCTGGGGCTCAGATCAGCAAGTTTGAATTGTCAACACTCACCATCCCCCATCATGGCTTCCAGAAATACTTGTTCCTTCCTATTTGTCATCGAGCTAGATGCTTAAGGATGTGGTGGTAAATGGGACAAAGAAACCAACATGGAAAGCATCATGCGAAGAAACTATATTGTGTTCTGGCCGGATCTCACACTATCTTATACAAATATATCTTTCCTGAACAAGCCAATTGAGACAGCTTACCCCAGCTTACACTGAAACCCTGAAAGAGTTGGATTTCCTATATGATCTGGAATGATTCAAACAACCTTTTGGTGAATATTTGTCTTCTGAAGACATTTAAATCCAAATAAGTTGATTTCTAGTCTTTCAGAAGTTGACCTGAAAAGATAAACCATCATACCTCCTTAAAGTGCATGTGCATGTGTAAGAAAGAGCTGAGGGTACCAGGAGGGGAGATGGAAATATTAGTATAAATTATGTTGCTGACTCTGATGCGTGCAGCTGGCATTTCCACTGTCTTGTCTCTGTGACAGTGCCCTCCTCTGGAAGCTGTTAGGCTAAGAGCTAATGTCACTGTGCCACACAAAGGTGATGGCAAATTGATGAGCCTGTAAAGAGATTTAGAGGCAAATAAGGAAATGCATTGTTAATGCTATTAAATATTACTTAGCCCACACAAGCTGCGTGTTCAACAGTTTAAACTTTAATTGCTAGCCGATGCAGAAACAAGCCTGGATGTATGTAAATCCTATTGAAAGCTAATATCATTGTGGCTGTTCAGATGGATTAGCAGCCACTACAATTAGCAGCCTGCACAGCTAATGATATTAGGGTAGAATCTATCATACAGCAGCCTGGGCCTTAAATCTGATGGGAAGTTAAGGCTTTTCTCCCCGCTGAAACTGGGGAATCCTGCCAATTAATACACAAGGGTCCTGGGTGTGAGCCAAGAAGGTTCTAGAAGAAGGGGGCTCAATGCACCATCACCTTGGCTTGTTCCTCTTACCCTTCACTGTAACTCCAACAGAGCAAACTACGGGTGACACTACCTCCTTCCCACTTTATATGGAATGACATTGCAGTCAAGCAGAGAGGCAGAAAGGTCTACCTACAGCTGTAGAATGCTGGTCTCACTCTGAATACTATGGTTGTGGCAGAAGGAAAAAGAACTTAGCTTCTGTCCAGATGTGGCACCTACAGAGCAGGCCACTGCACAGAGGCCATGGCGACATGGAATCTCATTTATGACATCATCGATTTAAGGCAGAAACTGTCATCCTCACAGTAAAACAGCTGAGCTGACTATAGAAAAAAGCATCATTGATGTCATGGGAGTACAGACTAAATGACCCTGTAAGGGTCCATGGGCACACTGAAGTGTGAGTCTCTGCCTTTGATTAGAAAAATGATTGTATGTGCCCAACAGATCTTCAATCTGAGAAACTTGAAGACTAGTCTTTGCCAGTGATACTTTCTCTGGACAAAAGTCTGTAACTTTGTTAATCTAACTACCGAAGTTGTTATAATTGTAATCATGCAGAATATGGCACAATTAAGCTAAAGTGACTTCACAAATAATTTTAGTGAATCTAATTTTAAGATAACTGTTTCATAATCAAGTCTAAATACACCCATGTTAAAAATACATGTTAATATCAACTTATGAAACTACTTATCTTAAGTAGATGAGTGTTTTGTCATATATATACCAATCCAAAAGTGTGAATTATTATTAGTACATATGCAATAATGAATAGTTCACTCATTTAGAATTACTTATTTATTTTATATATATGAATACACTGTAGCTGTCTTCAGACACACCAGAAGAGAGCATCAGATCCCATTACAGATGGTTGTGAGCCACTAAGTGGTTGCTGGGAATTGAACTCAGGACCTCTGGAAGAACAGTTAGTGCTCTTAACCACCCAGCTATCCCTCTAGCCCCTAGTTCACTCATTTAGAAGTTAGTGTACATCATATTATTTGGGGCGATGTTAGTGCATCAGATGTGTATATAATTACAGTGTAGGGAAAATATTTTGTATGCCTTGCTGTGCCCTTGTTGCTGAAATGGTAGTGTGTGAGGCACTACACACTTGTCCATACAAGAAGCTGATTCAACAAGAACCTGATACGTAAATGTTTTGGGAAATGATCTAGGGCTGGGAACTCACAGGCCTATGACTAAGATTCTACTAAAAGGACTCTGTAAATGCCTATCTCTCTACCTGTAAGTTGGTGCAGCTCTCATACCTACCTCATAAGGCACATTTCTTTGTGGAGTAGATGTTGCTTAACACAGAAACTCACAACTGGTCAAGTGCAGAGAGCAGGTATCAGTGGAAAGATCAGCCATAAATGGGACCTATAAGTGACACTCCTCCAAATGGCTGTCATGGAAAGGGACGGAGAAAACTGTAAGAGCCACAGGAGGACTAGAGTGTAACTGTGCTCTGGATATCATCAGACCTCTACAGCTGTGGCTGCTGCATACCAGGGAGCCAGTCAACACTCCAGCATAGGGAGGGAAGGGGCTTGCTCATAAGCACCCACCCCTAACTGTGCAGCCATGGACAGTTGATGGTTTCAGGGGAAGACGATTCTATCTCTGTAAAGCTGTGGCTCCTGGGGATAGCTATGCTCCAGTGGACAGCCTCATACTCTGGAGTATATGGGCAACACAGATAAAGTTGGTGGATCAAGAAAAAAAAAAAAAGACAAGAAAACAGAGGTGGGCGGGGAGGCAGCGTACAGGTAGATCTGGAGTTGGGGGTTAATGTGATCAGAGTGCGTTGATGTTCTTAAATAATTAATAAAAGTATGGTTTGTGTTTCAGAAAATAAAGCTAGGACTGAAGTTTGTGTTTCCCATCATAAGGGGCTTTGGCTGCATTGCTAAGCCTGTCCTGTCCTGCAGGGATCGTGTATCCACATGGACAGCAGACGCAGATGAATAACTGTTGGTATGGAGTGGAGACAAGCTGCTGTCATAAGCAATCCTTTCCAGTTATATTGAGAAAGTTGTGCTCAATAGAAGGTCAAACATGTCCACTCTAATGCAAACCTTATCCTGTTGTAAGTACCTCTCAATTGTTCCTAATGAGATGACTTTGGTGTTTTCTTGAGCTAAAGAAAAATAGATGGCACATTTCCACTAATACAGTCTTTTTCACAATAAATTTAGATCAAAGTTTTCTTCTCAGTAGCCCTTCTTCATTCAGCTTTCAGATCACAAGCAGGCTTTTGTATTTCTTCCAAGGGGAATGAGAGCCGAAAGCACTAGAATTAGAGGAACAGTTAGTTGATTGACAACCATCGTTCATATGCAGACTCATGGTAGCAAGCAAATGATGCTGACATCCATTGATCCTTAAATGCGGCATCCCCTGGGAGCAAGCTCAGTATAAGACAGCCCAGTGTAAGTGTTTCCATGGTGCTGTGCTTTTCCTTAAGAAGGTGGCAGCAAGGCTGGGGAGATAATGTGCTCAGTAAAACACTTCCTGCACAAGTGTGAGGACCGACCCAAGTTCTATCCCGAACGCCCATGTGCAAACCAGGTGTTCTGGTGCATGCTTGTAACTACAGCACTGGGGCGGCCAGGACAAAGGATTAATGTTGGCCAGTCAGTCTAACCCAGCACATAAGCTCTAGGGTCAATGAGAAATACTGTCTCAAAAATTAGAAAGCAACTGAGAATTGTCAATGTACATCACTAACTTCCACATACATGATACTCGTGAGCATCTGCATATATATGTGTGTACACATGTCCATACACATACAAACACAAGTGCATGCACACACATACCAACCCATAAACAAAAACACATATAAACATACAGACACATTCACAGACACAGGTGAATGCTTAATGAGGAATAAGCAAGATAAGTCTAGACAACACAAAATTATTCATAGGCTTTGTGGGAACCTGTTGTCTATATTGAAGGGAAATAGAGACTAAAAATTTAGGCTGGACTAAAAATGGGATTTTCAGTGGTAAGCACTATAATGAAGCTAAGTTGATTAAAGGGGACTTGCAATTTTGTGGAGTTCCTTTTCTTGTAAATTTTCAGAATTGCACATAGCTTGAAATACATACATTGAGTTCTCTCCAAACATTCAGAGTTGGGTCTTAGAACAGCCAATTAAGGGGCTTTTGTGAAATGTCCAGCCCAAGGGCTGCAGAGGGCCCAGGGGCTGCATTCCCTGCTTCTCTGTTAGTTTAGTATCAGCAAACACCAGCAGCCTTCTGCTTCTTGGGCATTATATGGCACTCTTGAGATTATATACCTGAGTTTATCTTCATAACTCATGTGCTTCATCCATCAGTTCATTTTTATACCTATAACAATGGCTCAGAAATACTCAGTGTCAAAATAATCAGAAAATAGATCCATTCCCTTTAATCTCATTTCACGCCAAGGACTTAAAATGTGAAATATCATTCACTGTCAAAAACTTAAAAAGTGAAATATCTTGATGACTGTCAACAGAGGGAGAGAAAGGTGCTTATTTTAGCTCACCATGGTGTCCACTTAGCAATTGAGTACACAGATATGGATGGTTGTTTAAAACTAAAATGATCACTGTCTACTGAGGTAAGGTCATGTTTATTGTATGTCTGGGATGTGTTTGGGAAGATTGTCCAAGACAAACTTTTCCTGCAACTACATTTAAGTGGAGCCTCTAACATCTCACTGCTAATGTGTCCAGGACTCTCTGTCTTCTTCTAAGCCTGCTTCTCTTCCTATTTTCTCCAACTTGGCATTGTGTGTCATCTGTCATGTGATCTGAAGACCACACATTTCCCTTTGACTCCTTTTCTTATCTACTATGTTCATGGGGTCAATACAGCCCACTAGCCATGCCTTCATATCCTTCACTGCCAGTCCTGAATTCTGTCTCCGACTCTTGCCACATCCGGCTGTACCTGTCATCATATCTCTCCTGGACCATTCGACATCTTCTCTAGGATCTCTAGCTTCCCTTCTGTTCTTATGTCTTGTTCACCCTCCCTACTACCCAAAGAATCCCCTTCCCCAAAGGCATTTGCTTTCAAACTATGATCTGAAAGAAAATTAAAGTGTGATAGTCATAACCTTCCAGTTGGGAACCAAAACCCTACTACTACAACAACAACTGCTAGGCTCATGGTTTCCTGTTGTCACTATGAATGTGAGCCTAAGCTACAGTTAACTTGGACGGCTCTGATTATATGGAGAATTGCACACTTCCATGTCACAAGTCTTCTGCCACTCTCCATGCTCGCCTTGGTAAATATCATCTCCTTGTCCAGATAACTAATGCCACCTCTCAAAGCTTTCTCTAAGTACTTAGGCTCATTGGGCATCCCTAAGAAAAACCTTAGACTCCAAATGTCAAATAAGCTTAGTTTCATGGAATTTTTATTTTATTGGGGAAAATGAACAATAGGTTAAAATAAAAACAAGTTTATTTCAAAGACATGAACAGAGTGTGAGCAATTAGAAAGACGAAGGGTAATTTTTTTTTGTGCTCTTTGTCAATGGGTAAATATGATCCCTCAGGAAGTAATATTCAATTAAAATCCTAATTGTAAAACAAGATGTCTGTCATATACCACTCCCCATAAGGGTCAGGGAATTTTGGGGGCGGGAGAAAGTACAAAAAGACTGTAAAAGCCAGAGGTAGTAAATATCTTCAAGGAAACATGGTTTTTTGGGTACAACAGAGTAGCTGTACATATAAATTCACAGTGATTACAACATCATGCGTCAGACCTGCAAAAACTCAAGCCAGGCAAAATACCAGCACAGAGAGGGGAGAGGTGGCCATGAAATTCTATCACTAGCTGATGAGCTTTTGTAGTTTGATAGTTTCTGGAAGATGGAAAGGACATTTTCTTTTATGAAGTAACCCATGGTATGCTGATCATGCTCCAGGGCATGCCCGTTTCCAAGAGTAACTGAGTACACAAACTGTACTCAATGAGCTTAAGAGGAAAAGAAGAGGAGGAGGAAGAGGAGGAGGAGGAGGAAGAGGAGGAGGAGGAGGAGAAGGAGGAGGAGGAAGGGAGGAGGAGGAGGAGGAGGAGGAGGAGGAGGAGGAGGAGGAGGAGAAGGAAGAGGCTGGAGAGATGGCTCTACAATTAAGAGAAATAGCTGCTCTTCCCCAAGTACAATTCCCAGCAGCCACACCATGGCTCATAACAGTCTTTGTAAATAAAATAATTCTTAAATAAAATAGATCTTTTTTATAAAATTAAAGAAGAAAAGTCAAAGTTGAGCAAGTTCTCCAGCTTTGTTTCATTTTATAAATAAGATTTCTGCTAAAATGTTACTTTCTGAAAAATATTATTTGCCTATTGACAAAGAATATAAAAGTACCTTGCATCCTTCTGGTCCCTCTGATGTTGCACTGTACTAGGCAAAGGATGGGGAGGTAGAGCTGAAAGTAGTTGGGGAAGAAAGTTAATATGATCAAAATACTTTGCATGAAATTCTCCAAAAAATGTAATAAAAGAATTAATTTTTAAAATGTCTGTCAAAATAAATTTTGTTTTGTTTTGCAGCTATTAGTGAATACATTTTACAGTAAATAGGTGATCTTCATTATTTAAACTTCTGAGCTTATTTTAGGGGCTATTCTGGAAGACTTTACCTCTAAACAAACTGATTGTGTCTATTGCACCAAAATGAATAAACCCATATTTCAGCATCTCAAAACAGGAATTTTTTTTTTTTTGCGTCTCATGAAAAAACACAGGAATAAATGACTCAAATTGGTCTTATCTGAATAAGTTTTTAACTCTGTATTTCTCTTATCCCTTTCTTCCTGTGGGAATGATGGAGATTCAAAAACAAACAACTAGCATGATATTAATGGATTTCATAACTCTTCTTAGAGAGTATCTGCTACTATGTCATTGGCTAGAATACATCACTAGGCTAACCACAGGTGCTCTGGCCACAGTGGAACACTATGTGTGGCAAGCTGATGAATGGGGTGAATAGACACTCTTGCTAGAGGAGAGGCAACATCATTAAAGTTAAAATAGGTAAAAATCACAGGTGGAACAGACAGCATGACCAAGGCTACTTATAAAAGGAAGAATTTAGTTGGGGTTTTGCTTAAATTTCAAATGGGTTAGTCCATGGTCAGCAGGAAATGTGGAAGAAGGCAGTCAGGCATGGCAATGGAGCAGAGACTAAGACCTTACAATTTATCCACATGCATCAGGCAGAGAAAAAGAGAGGGAGAGAGACTGGGCTAGGCGTGGGCTTTTGCAACTCAGAGCTCACCCCCAGTCACCCCACTTCCTTCTTACTAAACAGTCCACCAGCTGGGAACCAAACATTGCAATATGAACCTATGGGGGCCATTCACATTCAAGCTACCACAGAGCTGCCTCTGGTGATAACCCTCAAACTAGCAAAAGCTTTAGGTATCACAGGGCATCACATGGCGAGAGTCAAGGAGTACCTTCATCTGTACATACACCTTGAGTAGTCTCTCTCCATCTTATCCTGCAAAGCTACCAGGATGTTCAGTCATGTACCGGTATTCTAATGATCTTACTTAATCCCAAATACCTCATCCCCCAAAGGCCATACCTCTTAGACACCATGGCTGTCTTAATCGTCCAGTGTCCTCATCTTTGCTGACGGGGATTCAATTTCAACACTTAAAACCTTGCAGGACACACAGCCATATCCAATTAATAATCGAATGCCTAGAAACTCAGGATCTGGAATGAGCAACCACATGCAGAACAGGAATCAAGCTTGTCCTCTTCAGCAGCAGAGTACCTTGCCTTTCTGTGCCTCAGTTTTTCCACTTGCAAGAGAATGATAACAAGAATGTGTACCTCACAATGTTGTTAGGAACATCATACTGCATGTGAAGTTTAGGAAGATTACCCTAAACACTGTGCTCAGTCAATATCAGCCATGTGTGTCACTCTATCAAGCTATCCAGTGAATGCATGTTCACAGAGAATATATGCATCTATTATAAGCTATATGTATATCTATATAGTGTGAATTATAGCATGTATATTGTATGTAAAATACATTATTACATGTAATGACCTACACAAATCCTGGTTACTTCTAGTCAGACTGCATCACTCTTTGTGGCATCTGTGTGACTTTGTACTTTCAATTTCTTCTCCAAAAATGTTAAGAGGCATCTCCACTCTCTCTTGATGGGCACTGTTCTAGGAGTGAAGCCATTATGGACTGACCAGTCTGTGATCTTGACAGTTCTTCAAAAAGAGAAGGAAAACTTAGAAGTATATTACAATTCATGCCCAGAGAAGGAAGCCATGGCTTTCCCCCTCCCCATTACTGTGGGCTTTTAGGCATGGGGCATAAAATATGGTTGCAACATTCTTTTAAATCCTTTTAAGTAGCAGCCATCCTCCTCTGGCCCCTCCTCAGTACTATTAAGCCCTTCACAGGTATCTATCGTCGGGAAATAGGAAGAACTGCACTTTAAAAGGATTTTAAATAATGTCTCCAAGAAATATAGCAGCAGATTGTTCAATGTAGATTACCAGCCAAGAGTGTGCTCAAGGGGGAGGGTTCTCTTTTAAAAGGTCTTTAAATGATGTAAGTGTGCTTCTTGGCAACATTTCTCAGAAGCATTTACAGAGCAGCTCTCTCTGCCACACCTACCCACCAGCAAGCCATACCTTCCAAATGATGGGAAGAGGCACAGAGCAGATAAGATTCCCCACACTTTCGATGTTGCCGTAGCACAAAGATGACCTCTTTGTCCAAAACACTGAGTGCACTACAGACTTTCTTAGCAAACACCACCTCCCTCATGAGAGTCAAGGTCAAACACCTCTAGAAACGTTTCAGAGGTTTGTTCAGTGTCCTTTGCAAGGGAATGAACTTCCTATGCTTTCCAGAAGAGTCCCAAGGGAAGAACAAATGCTTTATTTTCTCTTTCTTTTCCCTTTTTATAAAACTCAACTTCAAGTTTGAAAATCAACGGAGTCTAAACAGCCCGCTTTTATCTTCCCCTGATGGCTTCATATCTAACTCCACTCTTTGTGTTCATTCCTACGTGTGGGCAGGCAGAGAAGAAGAGACAAGCATGGCGGGAAGGGCTTTGTCTTTGGAATTCAAAGATGGGGTTCCCTGATACTGGTGACTTTATGAAAATATGTGCCCCCCTGAGTCTCACACCTGTGTGAGAAATATCTGTTCCTGATGCAGTCACTAGGGCAAAATGGAATCAAAGTATAGGAAACACTCAACTCCATGCCTACTATGTGCTAAATGTTAAACGTGTAACCCTTAGAGATCCTTAACCATAGGTGCTGTGACTCAGTGAGTATGCTCTTGAGATGATAGGAGGCATCTGCCTTAGCTTACTTACTCGTTTACTAAACTCAAGAGTTGAGTCTGACACACAGCTGCTACCTGTTTTAAGGACAGCTAGCGGCAGTCTGCCTGAAAGTCATGAACCAAGGGAACTTTTCTCTTGAGAAGGAAAATGAACAGCCAACTCAACATTCAGTCTGAGCTCAGAATCCCAGCATTTAGGAAATGGAGACAGAATACATCAAGAGTTCAAAGCTAAACTCTGCTGAGTAGGAAGTTTAAAACCAACCTGGGCTGCATGAGTTCCTGTTTCCAAAAACAAAAAACAGTCAGTGTGGATCTGGTGATCACTGCTGAAGACACCCGAGACGGTACATTTATAAGAGGAAAAAGAGCATTATGAATCACAGTTTGAGACAGTTTGCTCCAGGATTTGTTTGCTCAGTAACCTTTCAGTAGTTTTAGAACTGGTAACAAGGCACCATAGCGTGCCAAGGAACATGTGATAGATCAAACTTTCTCACCTAGCAAGAGCCAGAGGGTAAAGAGAAGAAAAGTACCCTCCGTACATGTTTCTCCCTAAGGACATTTTTTTTTTTTTTTTTTTGCCTAAAACAAGTAAATAAATGGTAAGAAGGTAAACAGTGGACATGCTAATGAACTCGATTTAATCTTTCTATGACATATGCATAGATCATAGATCAAGATATCTATCATATACTTTAAATATACGTGTTATCATTTGCTAATTAAATATAAGCACATAAATACATGGTTTTCTTTCATAGTCTAGAAGAGTTCCAGAAGCAAGAAACATCTTTATTTATTGGATTGTGCAAATGTTACTTACTTGAGAAATCTTGCAGTGGTAGGGCCAGGACCAGAGAACAACCTTGACAGACCCAGGACTGGCCAGTGATTGCAAACAATGCAGCTCAAGGGACGTGAGGGAAAATGATGTTCCTCCAGTGTTCAGACACTAGAGCAGGTCTTGTGTCATTGACCACAATGACAGAAAATCAAAGTGAACCCCATTAAGGGAAAAAAGCCATCTATTTTCGTTAGCTTCGCAGGCACCTGGAAGCTCTCCTCGGTGTGTGAAAAATGGAGGAGCACTTGGGAAGATAGAGGTCTAGGTTCAAACGACTGTGTTTGTGCCACCTGGAAAGGATGGATCTCTTTTAAACATGAGGGATTGATTTTGAAAACAGTCCTCTCGGCCATGTTAGTTCCTTTCCTGCTTTTCCATGACAAGGGGACATGGTTGGGTGAAGACCTTTGCAGCTAGCTGGGCTGAACCAAAACACAGGGTCCATTTTTAACAACAAAGAGCTGGTCCGCCTTATGCGTTCTAATGTTTGAATTCTGATACATTAAACCATCACGCCTTAGTGGTGGAGTCAAGGATGATCGGAGAAACTGAGACAACAGAGAAATGAGAAATGCATTCAAGAACATCTTTAAACATGTCGTTGTCATCCTTGTCATCCTGGAAGGAAATACAGGCATAGCATCTGTCACTCTTTACCCAAGTGGTACCCCAGGATCCTTGACCTACAGTTACCTGATGATACAAACTGACTCATTAAACTTCACCAAACAAGAATTCTGAAGGAATTCCTGCATAACCCAGGCTCCTCAAACGAACGAGCTTTGCACGTCTACCAAGAACTTCCAAAGCACATTAATTTCCATCTCATGTCAAATCAGTATCTGGTTTCCCTCAGCCAGGCTGTCAGAAATTTATACTGTTGGGAAGGCATGTTCCAGACATTTCATCTGCCCATTTGAATTTGACTTTGGATCTGAATATAAATATGCTATGAGTGTGAAGTCACTGCTACTATGCGGTAAAGCAAAGATGTACATTTATCTACTTCAATAAGACAAGAGGCAGCCCATGACCATCAGATCTCAAAGCCAGGCTTCACTGAGTACCACATGCAAAGCAGAAGAGGTGTGGTGTCCATGAAGTGAACTATTACAGACTCTAGGGAACTTAGGTAGGTATTCGGAATGGGGAAATGGGCTGTGGTCTAGAGATTAAATTCAGAGGCTCTGCCTCAACTCAAGATTGACAAGGGCCAAGCCAGCTTGGCAGTCCTGCTGTGCTTAGACACGATAAAATCAAGACTAGCTAAGGGGATGAGAGGAGGTGTGAGCCCATGAACAATATTTTTTGAGCTGAAACAGAGTCAAAGCCACTGACTCATTGAAATCCTGGCACATTTCTGCCCTTGGCACTGATGTTCTAAACAGAGATAGGAAATTTGAAGGGCAGCAAGCTACCCTCCCCCACACAACTGGACAGGCTGCAGGGCAAGCCTTATTCAGCCTGGTGGTTGTGTTGGTTCCAAATCATGTGAGGTGGGTTGGCTCACAGCATAAAATGTCCCCATGGCGTCTGGATGATTAACTCACCAGCTTGAGCTATTCCAAATGTTGTTCTCTTGTCGGAGAAAAAGGATAACTACATTGGGTGTGAGTGATGACCAGCAAGGGAAAGAGGAATGTTTGCTCAGCCTCACTTTTCTGCGAGCTGAACAGCTTTCCACGGTTACTTTTTTCTCTTCTCCAGATGTTCCCGAGGAAGATGCAAATGAGCATATTTTTAATGTTGCAAAACTGTCAGATGTTGTCCAAGGAAGCTAACAGAATGCCATCACACCCAGGAGGTCCATCTCTAATGGGGAATTCCACAGCCATCAGTCCTGCTGCCAGGGAGCTCATGACAAAAGATGCTCAGATATCTCTTAAAATTTTCACGAGTATCTTCTTAAATTCCTTTATTTCACATAAACACCAGCCCAAACATGTCTTCACATCACATATATACAGAGCTTTTGCTTCACAGTGTGCCCTCTGAGCTTTACCAAAGGGCAGACCCGAGCAGAAAATCTAAGCTTCCTTGCCAGAAGAGGACCCAATAAAGACCATCGGTACCCTTTCACTCCTTTCTTCCCACTGCTGTCTACATTCTTTTGGGTCACACGATGTTTAAGACGTTAATTCTATGACAAGATCTCATTCTAACTGCACAGCAGATGAAAGCTGAGACACTTCACTTGTCAGCCATGATGTCCTGATAGACAGGAGGGGCACTCACCTTGACACATTCTTCCACGAGAGCATCTGTCCAGATCTGGCCTTGCCAAAACTGAACTCTGAGTACATGAGGATTAACCCTGAGCAAACCCCGAGGACTCCTGACTAAGGGGGAAAGGCTGTAAGGAAGAGGGGGAGTAGGGTCACCGAACACATGTAACAGGGGATTGGAAAGGGGAGAACAAGCAGACAGAGGCCAGAAAGATGAGGGAGAGGGATGAAGGGCCTCATGTGGGATGAAGTGATATTAGGATTGTACAGAATGCCATCAAGACATCTGTTATCTTGTACATGAATTTAAAATGAATACATGAATGAACTAAAAGTGGATCTCCCATGTACCACTGTACTACTACTACTAGGTGGTTATCTAGAGGACCCCAAGTCAACATATCCCAGAGACAGTTGCACATCCAAGTTCACTGCAGCTGTATTCACGGTAGCTGAGTTATGAAATCTATCTAGTGCCCAACAAGGGAATAAATAAAGAGAATGTTGTACAAATATGCAATGAAACTTATTTTTCATAAGACGAATGGACATATGTCATTTGCAGGAAAAATAGATACAACTGGTGATAATCATATTAAATAAGTTAACCAAGTCTTAGACAATGGGCACGCTTTCTTTCATTTGTCTGTAGATTTTGTATAGATGCATAAAGTGCGTATGTATATATCTTGGAAATAAAAATGAAATGGTCTAGGGAAACGGAAAGGACTCATCAGAGTGGAGGGAGGTAAGAACAGTATCTTGTGGGAGAAATACACATTTCTATGAATTTTGTGGTGGTTCATTTTATTTAATTCTGTATGTGGAGGAGGCTATTCTGTGCATTTGGTTGCTGGTGCCCATGGAGTCTATGCTAGAGGAGTCTGATGTCCCTGGAGCTGGTATTACAGTGGCTGTGAGCCACTGGTGTGGGTCCTGGGAACTGAACTCAAGTCCTCTGCAAGAGCAGTGTTGCTGAAAAACCACTGACTCGTCTCTTCAGTCCTCTATGATTTTTTTTTTAAAAAATTGAATAATTTTTTGAAAGTCTACAGATACCAAAGTGAGGAGAAAGGGGAATATATTTAGCAAGGAAGGCATACTTGAAGAGGGGGATTTCCTCAACTACCTACAACCTGCCATTCTACAACACCAAAGACTAATTAGAACATAAAAACTCATTTATGTAAGCCTTTGTGATATCTTTGGCATTACATCATTTGTGAAGTATGTGAAACTTAAGTATTACCATCTTTCATCAAAGTTTCTTAGTCTGGTGAAATCATAGCCTAAGACTAAGTCTACCAAGCATATAGCATAGAAGTTTGGCCCACTCACTATCTCACTACATTATAAAACCCCTTGTTACATATAGTTGATGGGCCAATGTTGACAGCTGACCATTAGCTCTCTTCTACTCCAGTATACAGTGCAGGTGCCTGGTATACTGCATCTGGTACCCTGCCTCCCCAGCCTCCTTCTGGGCCAGGTCTCTTTAGTCTTCCTTGCTGAGATCTGAGTAGTTCTTGTCAGGTGCGGTGGACTATGTGCAGTAATTAAAGCTTGTCTGATGTTTTATCCCCATTGCAGGGCTGGAGTTAGGCTTCGGTGGGAGGAAGACCACAGAGTATGAATAGACATCATAGCAGGGTTTCTTGCTATTACTAGACTTGCTGACCGACCAGGACCTTCATCCCCTGGCCCGGGTAGAGTTAGTGAGGTTTTCCTACATTGATGTTACTCTTCCCTGCTTTTCACACTGTGCATTCTGGAAGGAGATTGCAAGCATCCTGCGTGTTTCTATTCTTGGATGCTGAAAAGTCTACAAAATTTATTTAGAATGCTTCTGTGAGTCAGATTTGGGAATTCTTCACCATGTGTTATTTTGTTTGAGCATTTGTTTGTATGAGAATGAACACATTAGTATTTACTTTACCCTTAGGATTTTAATGGTCTCCTTTATTACAGATTCTATTGTCATATTATTACAATTTCAGACAGTTTTTTCAATTGGCTCCTATGCTCCTTTAATACATACCACCAGAACCTCTCTCCTCTCTCTCTCTCTCTCTCTCTCTCTCTCTCTCTCTCTCTCTCTATATATATATATATATATATATATATATATATATATATATATATATCCATCTGCCTGTCTGTCTCTCTGTCTATCCTTCTCTGTCTCTGTGTCTGTCTTGTCTCTCTGACTCTGACTCTCTCTCTCTCTCTCTCTCTCTCTCTCTCTCTCTCTCACACACACACACACACACACACACACACACATACACATCTTGCCCCCATCTTTTCCTCCCTCTCTCCAATGTCTTTCCTTTACACAGTGTCCCAAAATGCTGCAGACTTACTTGGAATAGTTCTCATCATACTTGGAGATTCAGTCCCTTCTGCAGGGAACATTAATTATGTTTACTGAGAATAGCTAGATGTTTCCCTACCCTTCAGCCCCTCGAAATAGTCCTTGGCAGTAGGGATTAAAGAAGCACAGAAGCAGCAACACAGACTCCAGGTGAGAAGGGGAAGCAGATGCTTTCATTACAGAATTGGGGAGTGCCTTTACACCATCCACCCTTGCCCCATTGGTCCATGACATCTCACCCCTTGTTGCTGGGACCATCTGATTGGCTGGCCAGGTCATGCACTCTGTCATCATTTGTCTCCCTGTGGCAGTCATATCTTACTGTTGTAAAATGCAGATGCAGCTGTTACGCATGCGTGGGGCATTATGGGCTGCCAATCAGGGTATGTTGACTCACTCCTCCAACAGTTAGACACCAAGGCTTGGGTGTCGGTTTATCCATTGCTTCCGGAATGACATTTCCTTTAGATTGTTTCATGTGCCCAGGCAAATATGGATTTATGCCACTCTAGGTATATGTATATTTATAAGTGTTTTCATACATAATTGTATATACTGTGAAGTATACTCACTTTGTCTGTGCATAGCACTTACATAGCATATAAACAGCAGGTCAATCCCATAAGTATAAACACTGAAACTGCCAAAAAATAAGCACAGACTTAACCATTTTTAATATATTTATTTAATATAATATGATTTATATTCTATTATAAACAATATTTATATTTATAAAATATGTTTAATATAATATTTAAACACAATACGCATCAATTACTTGAGGATTACATGTGTGCAGTCTGTATATTTTGGTCACGTTCAATCCCGGTCCTCAAAGGTGACCCCTCCTGGCTCCATCGCATATTCCCACACCTTTCCGACCTCACCTTCTCTGGTTGTTGTTTTTCTTCTCTGTTTTTAAAATAACATACTGAGTCTAATTTGTGATCTCCATATACTCGTGTAGGGGGTCATCCCCTGGAACATGACCAACTTGCCAGAGGTCATACAATTAAAGAGAAAGAAAAAAAACCCAACTCTGCCTTCCCCAGAGACCATCAACTGTCCATAGCCCCTCAGCCAAGAGTGAGTGCCTGGAAGACCCACCCTTCCCCTCCATATTGGAAAGTTGGCTGACTTGATCATGTGCAGGTCGTGTGTAGGCAAATATAGCAGCTGTGAGTTCACAAGTACAGTGTTCCTGTCATGTGCAGAAGGCACAGTTTTCACTTAAGTCCTCTCTGAACTGGGCTCTTATAATCTCTTCACCCCTTTCCTTGATGATCCCTGTGCCTTAGGAGGAGGGAATAGGATTCAGATCTGGAATTTATGGCTGAGCCCTCTGCCGACATATATTCTCTGCATGTTGACCAGTTGTGAATTTTTGTGTTAACTACCATCCACTGCACAAGGCAACTCTGATGAAATCTGAAAGCTACTGATGTTTGAGTAGAGAGATACAGACTTAGAGGGAAGTTTGATATTATGCTCATTTAACAAAATAATAGTGGTAGGTTCACCCCGGAGGCTGTGAGCTCACCAAGCATGGGTTCTTGCCATCAAGTTCTGGTAAGTAATCAAGAGCCGTGGTGATAGAATGTGCTGTTTTGGCTTCTCCAGGATGCTCTTGACTGAAAACTAGAGGGAAGTACCCACCTCTGGCACTGGGCTTTTAATTTGGCAACCTGAGGCTTCTAGAAAGAGAATTTGCCCTTGTTTAGGGATACATATGAATATATTTGCATGCATTCACAAGCAGCCTGTAAAATAGTGGAAGTAAAGGAACTTTCAGGTTTGATTTCAGCTAAGGTACTATGTCATTATGAGTCAAGCCTTTGCTTTCTTTTCAAAAGAGAAAGCAGTTCTCTGCTCAATATATGTATGTTATTTCTTATCTATGAAATGATAATTCCCTATATTTATAGCCTAACTTAAACTTAGAATTCAAGACAAGACTTGTAGTTATTAAAGTACTAAATTATAACTGATGCTCAAAAATGCAATTACATGTTCAACCAGCTTCAAGGAAATCAAGTACACAAATATCCACTGAGTTGTTCTTGAAAATATTTGCTGGATTTTTAGTTAAAATAACACATTATCTTAGCATACTTGAGATTAACAAAAATTTATTTGACATGTTGGTTTTCAATCAATTTATAGCTACAACAACAACATTGAAAATTATCAACTTTTAATTCTCTATTGTTTTTTCATTTCCAACCAACACAATTCAGGCGCACAATAAAATCCTTGTTTTAAATCACAACGTCTTGAGGTGATTTATTGTCATGTCTTGCAAAAGCTTTCTTTTTACCCTCATAAAAGTAGACTCTAAGATTAGGATTTGATTGCAAGTAGATAGCTTAAGAGCTGACCTGTCAAACATTTTGAACACTATGGGAGCAGGTTAAGGGGAAAAAGTAAGTTTTTAGGTGTGTTAGTCAGCAGGTCACCACTGTGGTCAAATGACACCCTTGCTGTGATTCCTAAAGACAATGGAGAAAATGGTCCAAGTTACATGTCTTGTTGTGGGGTACTGCACATACGTGAACAGAGTCCTATGATAGTCACAGATATTCATAGAAAGAAACCGTGCAGTTGGAACACTGAGTAAAAAGAGATACTCCAATCCACATATCAGGAAAGTGAAATCCATGGAGACATACTAAGGGCTCAGTGCTCAACCAATCCCTGGAAACCAGATTTGAAGTTCCACACATGCCATCATATAAATGTTCCTCTAGAGTGGGAGCCCAAGATCTTATCAGCTTCTTCAACGTGAACCAATGAGGATTAAGGCAACAAATAAGAGTAAGAATGGAAATTAATGATGCAGGCTAATACAAAACAAACAAACAAAACAAAAAAATCACCACAAAAACCTCAAAAAGCTTTCTCATGAGTGTTTTGGCATAAAACTAAGCAGACCTTTCTTCTGTCAAGCTACTCTCTTCAGAAAAAAAGAAGAAAAAGAGGCAAGGAGGAAAAGGAGGAAGAGAAAGAGGAGGAGAGGAGGAAAAGGAGGAAGAGAAGAAAAGGAGGAAGAGGAAGAGGAAGAAGAGGAAGAAGAGAAGGAGGAGGAAGAGGAGGAAGAAAAAGAGGAAGAGGAGGAAAAGGGGAAGAAGAAAAGGAGGAGGAAGAGGAAGAAGAAAACGAGGAAGAGGAGGAAAAAGGGAAGAAGAGAAGGAGGAGGAAAGGAAGAGGAGGAGGAAGAGGAGGAAAGGGGGAAGAAGAGAAGGAGGAGGAAGAGGAAGAGG
Organism: Montemys delectorum; assembly: GCA_019843815.1. NCBI lineage: Eukaryota > Metazoa > Chordata > Mammalia > Rodentia > Muridae > Montemys > Montemys delectorum. The sequence goes on from JADRCD010153505.1 coordinate 24,626, forward strand.
AGGAGGAAGAAAGACTATCTAGACTACCAAGGTTTGGCTCCATGACAGAATGTTATCATTCTGTCTCTCAGTCCATTGGTATCAAACTGAGGATGGCCACACTGCCACACAACTTCCATAGCCTCCCCTAAAGAGTTTATTATACAAAAAATATTTCTTTATTAGTTATGCTGACTTTGTGATATTTCTTATATTTATAGTTATTCGACTACTCCATCATACTCCTAAATAGTTCTCAAGAAATCTAGGTGAATATAAAGGTCATTAAATCAAATGAACTCAAATGACTGGAGCTTACAACCTTAAAAGCAACATGGTGGAACTTCTAACTCTAGTACTGTGGACACTAGAAGTCCATTTCTTTTGATACAACGGGTCTGATACTTATTTCTGAAACAGATACTTTCAAAGAGTTCTTCATAATCATTAGAGTGAGAGACGATTTCTTTTCTTCTGTATCTTCTTCCCATACGTTCCCTCCACAGAGCAAGCAACTCATTCAAACACTCTGTTAATGTTTTCTTCAGAGTGTCTTTCAAGTAAACTTTATTTCTATGAATGACATTTTAATGACTTTAAATGGCACTATCTATTGTCACATCCAACTAACGTAAGTTTCAGTGTATGCATCCACCTCCTTTTCAAACAGAAAAATCAAAACAATATTCTCTTAAAACATCTTCACTAATGTAGTTTATGTTCTCCTAGAAGAGATTGGGTTACAAAATGGTAGTTTCTATAATAACTATGTAATGTGACAGTCTAGTTGGGAGAAAAGAGATTATTACTCTATGTCTATGTGTCTGTCTATAATCCATATATAAAACACACAATTCTAATTTAAACATGTACCCAAAGTATGTTCTCATGTTACTAAGCATAAGAGGCTTAGTGAATATCTTCATAAATCCTCAACTATTTTATCAATCACGATAACTACTATTTAAGAGAATGGTATTTTTATACTTAAAACGTTTGTCCACCTATAAAGAATATACAAGAAAAGTCATGCATCCTTTAATTTTACTGATAATGCCACTGGGCTACCAATATACAAAATGGGGATTTGCTAAAGATGTACATCCATAGAAATGTTCAACATCCTTAGTCATCAGGGAAATACAAATCAAAACAACTCTGAGATGCCACCTCACACCAGTCAGACTGGCTAGGATAAAAGACTCAGGTGACAACAGATGCTGGAGAGGTTGTGGAGAAAGAGGAACACTATTTCATTGCTGGTGGGATTGCAAACTGGTACAACCACTCTGGAAATCAATTTGGCGGTTCCTCCAGAAATTGGACATAGTTCTACCAGAGGACCCAGCTATACCACTCTTGGGCATATACCCAGAAGATGCTCCAACATATAATAAGGACACATGCTCCACCATGTTCATAGCAGCCTTATTTATAATAGCCAGAAACTGGAAACAACCCAGATGTCCCTCAACAGAGGAATCGATACAGAAACTGGTACATCTACACAATGGAGTACTACTCAGCTATTAAAACAATGAATTTATGAAATTCTTAGGAAAATGGATGGATCTGGAGAGTATCATCCTGAGTGAGATAACCCAAACACAAAAGAACACACATGGTATGCATTCTCTGATAAGTGGTTATTAGCCCAGAAGTTTGGAATACAGGAAGAACAATCCACAAACCACAAGAAACTTAAGAAGAAGGAAGACCAAAAGGTGGACATTTCATTCCTTCTTAAAAGGGGGAACCAAATACCCATGGAAGGAGTGGCAGAGATTAACTATGGAGCAGAGACTGAAGGAAGGACAAGCCAGCCTAAATATAGCTATCTCCTGAGAGGCTCTGACAATGCCTGACTAATACAGATGTAGCGGCTCACAGCCATTCATTGAACTGAGTACACGGTCCCCAATGAAGGAGTTAGAGAAAAGATCTATGGAGCGGAAGGGTTTGCAGCCCCTTAGGACGAACAACAATATGAACTAACTAGTACCCTCAGAACTCCCAGGGACCCAACTACCAACCAAGGGCTATACATGGTGGGACTGATTGTTTTGGCAGCATGCGTATAGTAGAGTATTGCAAATTTGATCATCAATAGGAGGAATGGACCTCGGCCTTGTGAAGGTTTTGTGCCCCAGTGTAGGGGAATGCCAGGGCCAATAAGTGGGGTGGCAGGCATGGGGAGGGGGGAGGCAACAGGAGTTTGTTCTTGATGTTTTTGTTTGTTTGTTTGTTTGTTTTTTGGAGGGGAAACTGAGAAAGGAGAAATTTACATGTAAATAAAGAAAATATCTAATAAAAAAAAAGATGTACATCCATGTTCTGAATACAAGATCAAAGATAAAATGAAGAAACCTGATATCTATTTCCACAATTAGAATGTTAGGAGTAAATGAGAACATTTTATTTTAAAGATAAGACCAGCATTTCTTTCTTTTTTTTTTTTTTTCAGGATGCTGAACGATGACTTACTTAAATGTTCATCTTGTAAGCTTGAGAACCTGAGTTAGGTGTCCAGTGTCGCGACACACACACAATCCTAGTACTGGACACATAGAAGCTCCCTGGCCATCTGAAGACCAGCATTTCTATGAACACAGATACAAGTAAGAGTGTTGACTTGAGAATCTTCCAGTAAATCCTGAAACTTTTTTAATTCAAAATCTGTCTGAGCACATCTGCAACTAATGGGTCTTCATCAATGATACATGTGAAGGAAACCATGAGAAGGTCTACAACTGGTCTGTAGCTAGCATCTTCTAAATAAAATGTTCTATTCATGTGAAAAATTATGGTAGACTTCAGACATAAAAAGTAAATAAAAATCAAGTTGTAACAAAATGTCTCATCTATTACAGTATTGCTATAGACTTCTACCTTCTTTGTATCTGGATATTTCACACTCATTCTTTAGAATTAAGGTTGAGTCACTTCCCTGATAAACACACACACATACATGCACACACACACACACACACACACACACACACACACATACACACACACCTCATTCTATGATTTCAGTATTCCCTCTGAAATTTGTGTGAAAGTTTCATTACTATCATTATGGTAGTAAAAAATGTGCCCTTGAAGAGGTGATAAAGTCGCAGAGCTTTGCCTATGGATCAATACTGTTTGTCTGTGAGTAGATAATAGAGCAGAGTCATTATTATAGTAGATTTCCAGATTAATAAACAAACAAGATCATGACAGAGGGACACAGGAGAGCAACGTTGCCCAACATCCTAATGAAGATGTGATAGAGCAGGGTTTCTTACCTCAGGCAGTCAGGAACCAGAGAGAACATGCCAGTATTAGCTAGCTGGTTCCTTCTGCTTTTGTACTATTTGGGTCAGTGCTTCTAAACTTTCCCAAATGCTGTGGCCCTTTAATACAGTTTTCAGGTTGTGGTGACCCACAACAATAAAAATATTTTTGTTACTATTTCATAACTGTAATTTTGCTATTGTTATGCATCTTAAGGCAAATGTCTGTGTTCTCCAATGGTCTTAGGTGACCCCTGTGAATGGCTCAGACCCATAGGTTGAGAACCGGTGATCTAATAAAGCCCTTAGGCTACATGAGGTATAGCCCATATTCAGGGTGAGTCTCTCATGCTTAGTTAATAATTTCTGGAGAAACCTTCACCAGACACACTCAGTCCTGAGCCTTACTGAATTCCTGTGCACTCGTCAATCCAGTCACATTGACAATCAAGATTAAGCATCAAGTCTGATAAATTGCTGTGGTAAACTATTTGCACAGGGATTGAGCTGAAGTTTACATTTGCATTGTCTATATAAAATTATGGATATTGTTAGTAAATGAACATCTCCAGGGGGAATACTTAAACAAATGGAGAGAGGAGTTGACTGGCATTCATCTCCCTTGCCTCTCTGTCCTTGGAGAACATCATAAGATTTCCATATAGTTAGAGACAGAGAAGAGATTATTTGACACAAAAGGTAACAGAATACAATTCTAAATAAAGAATTCAGACATAGCTTTTTTTCAGTATTAAATAGCCTTTCAAGTAGTATGACAAGGAAGATGAAGGCTTTGTCATTTGTCCTGGGTGACATATTAACAGATAGCAAGCTTTGGGTAGCTCAGTAGAGAATGAAGTTTTTATACACCTGCTATTGCGTATAATACAATAATACATTTGACAGGAGACAACAACTTGTACAAGTGCTGTGATAATACCATTGTACCCAAAACCAGCTAGTAATGGCAATGACAGAAATTGGGCAAACATGGTAAAATTAATCAGATCAAAGTGTACTGAATAATGCCGATGGGGAAAAGTTATGGATCTGAGATTCTTAGAGAGACTAATACTTTAGATGTGGAACACAGGGGCTATGTGTCTTTTCTGTATTCCCCATTCTCCATTATTTAATTCATCCCAAATGAATTTAAATTTTTCAGAGCTTAATTTGGTAAAGATATATCCTTTGGAAGGAAATAGAGAATGCTTCAAAAAATCACTACAGTACTTAAACAGTATATATAGATAATAAATTCAGGCTTAATACACAATCTACCATAATATCAATATCATATATGTATTATTTTGCTTATTGACTCTCACTGTGGGTCTTACTAAGTAATGCTAGTTGGTCTATAACTCACTATATAGGCTAAGATGGCCTTGAACAGAGATCCACCAGCCTCTGCCTGTGACTACTAGGATTAAAAGCATACATCATGGTCAGTTGTACATTTATTTTTTGTACTTATTATAAGCCAGGCCCTTTACTTAATCTAGAAATAAATAATGTAGATAAAGTCATTGTTTCCTCAGAGTTCACACTCAAATGACAGAGAAAAGGAGTTTCATGTGTACATAATGTATGTATTTATGTGTAAATATGTAATAATATTTGTAATTTTAAATAATATTTGTAATAAAATATATGTGTAAATAAATGAATACAAATGTATAGCAATTTCCTTGCTATATATAAACAAGGTAATAAATAAACAAGGTAATGTATAAGGGGAGTGAATGGATGAGATTTTCCTAGATCGATGGTGGGGACACCATAAGAGCTGGTGGCATTGGAGCTGAAAACAGGGAGACTAGATAAAGAATGAGAATGATCAGAGCTAAGAAATTAGTGGTGATTAAGAAGAGACCAAAATTACTGAGGTGAAATCTTCTGGGAAGTATTTTCTGAGAGCACAAAGAAGTTGTGTTCCAGAGATAGCCAAGGTTGTATCTCATGCTGCAGTTGTACTTGGTAATGTGTAAGAGTCGCCCAGGTGGTACTGGTTTTGAAGCATGAAGGGGTCATGGAGAGCAATTGAGGCTTGGCATTGTGAGAGACCATTAGAAGGCCATTGGTGAGGTGCAGCCTCAGTTGCAGTTGACAGCCCAGGACTGAAGGGGTCATGCAAAGGAATTGAGTCTTAGGACTATAAAGAGAACCTATGAGAGGCTATTGGTGAAGCTTAATTGCAGCTGAGGACCCCAGTGAATTGGAGATGCCAGTACCGTGGAATGCTCACTAAGAACAGCATTGGCAGTGAAGTGGATCAATCTGAGCTTAGAGTGCTACAGATGGCAGAGCTGGAGAAGTGATGTCAGCCCTTTGGAGGAGCCCAGAAGATCGATCATGTGTGGATCCCAGACATTGGAATAAGAATCTGTAATGTTGAAGTTGCCTTGGAAGACCCTAAGATTTTTGAGATGCCAGAACCATGGACTATCTGCTGAGGAAAGCTGCTAATAGGAAGTGGGACCAACACAGGAAAAGAAGTTTGTTGTAGTCAACAAAGATTAAAAAGGAGTTGGAGATCTGAAGATTGCTTTGACATCAGACATGGAGATGCAGAGTTTAGAGTTTTCCCACTTGTTTTCCTGTCTTGATTTGGGAATTACACATAAATGATTGGATAGATCTCAGAAAAGACTTTGGAATTTGGATTTTTAACATTGTGTGAGATTATGGGGACTTTGGAAGTTCATCTAAATGTACTTTTTTATTATGCTATGGCTAGATATGTCCCCCAAAGACATGTGTTTGAACAAGCCTATGGGGGCCAGGGTGTGAAATGTGATGGTTTGTATATGCTTGACCTAGGAAGTGGCACTATTAGAAGATGTGGCCCTGTTGGAGTAAGTTTGTCACTGTATGTACGGGCTTTAAGACCCTAATCCTAGCTGCCTAGAAGTGAGTGTTCCTCACACAACCTTCGGATGAAGATATAGAACTCTCAGCTCCTCCTGCACCATGCCTATCTGGATGCTGCCATGCTCCAGCCTTGATGATAATGGACTGAACCTCTGAACCTGTAAGCCAGCCCCAATTAAATGTTGTCCTTATAAGAAAAAAGAAGAATGACAATAATCAAGAAGCTAAAGATTGTGAAGGGTATGTAGAGAAGGTAGGAGTGGAGAATGTTCTGGGGAGAGAAAAGAGACAAAGTCAAGAGACAGAGATGTAGAAGATCCAAAGTAAGACCAAAATGAGCAAAGTGCTGAGGAGGATGTGTTCACAGTGGTAACTAACTACAGTTCAGGCTAGACCTAACATGTCTGTATCCAGGGAAAACACTAAACTTATGATGCTCTTGCCTCTACCTCCAAGGTCCTGGGATCATGGGTCGGTGGTGCCTCACCACATTTATGAAATGCTATGATCAAACCCAAGGCCTCATGCACACAAGGTTAAACCTCAACAACTGAGCTATACCTCCACTCTTTATGCTTTGGAAGGGTAATCTTCTATGTGGAGAATGTATTATAGGAAGAGTTTAAGAAAGACATCTTGCTAGAATAAATATTTTTTAACTTTGATAAGAACTCAAAGAATTTTGAGTAGAAATGAAGTATATGTCATTGTTATGTAATTTGGGGATGATATAAATAGGACTTGCATATGGAATGATGTTGAGGTAAGGTGAATGGAAGAATGAAGAGCGTTGCTTGGGTCTGAGCCACCCTGAGTTGCTGAGATGGGAGATGAGGTGGGAGATGTTACATGAAGATCACACAGCAATGCACTTAAAAGAGGACACTGTGGCAATCTGGTCCATCATCTGCCACAGGCCTGGGAATACATCCGTAGCTTGATTCTTATTACTCTAGAAGATAATCACTCAACTTTAATACAGTTTCAATTACTGACAAGTTCTTCATATGGTTTAATATCTGTTTCTACTACAAACATTACCTTTGGATTTTCAGCCACTTAGCAATTCCCCCATAGTTTACCTATTGTTTCTAATACCAAAGTTTGAGCTCTAGTTCTAACTTAGCCTATATCTACTCAATGCCTACATTAAAAACAATTAACATAATAGATTTAGAGTGGTCTGATTTTTATAATTACAAAATTCCAAATCTCTTTTTTAATGTTTTCTTTGTGACCAATATGATAAATTATTTGGTTTCTAGTACATAATGTAACTGCAATCATTTTCTAGTTTTGATCTGTAGTTAAACTGTGCAAAAGAATTAAGCTAAATATTTCTATTTATACTTGTATATTACTTGGCCATCTTTCAAACTTTTATTTTCTGTTCTTATTTTCTCAACTAAGTTCTCAATTCATTTTATTTACATGAAGAATGGGAGACAAGTTGTCATGTTAAACAAGAAATCTGACAATGAAAATTTGCACCTTTTTTCTCTAAAATTATTTATTTTAAAAACCTAATTATGTTTCATTCTTAAATTTAAGGATTTAAACCTAAACTCAACCAGAACCAAACATTTTGGTTAATTTGGTTAGTATATTTGCTTAGTGAATTTGTTCAGTGTGTTGTATTATGAAAGGAATGTAAAACTAGAAGACTGACAAGCTGATGCCATTCAGCATATTCGAGATCATTGAGTCTTCAAATAAGTATTCAGAGATAGAAAATATCTGTTAACACAAAAGAAATGTTTTTATGGAATATTTATTGTGGTTATATGCCAAATATTTTTGGACTCTGAAAAAGCTGTATTATGGTCACACAAAGACCACCAGGCCCTCCAGGGTATGTGGAAATTTCAAACTAAGCTCTTTGTGATGGAGGGATTCCAGACAATTTCGACTGATGGAAAACCAAAGCCTCCTTTTTAAACCAGTAGATAAAGCAGGGGGAGCGCCTTGAAGTTTCTCTGAGCATAGACTACATACTCTCCTTTCAGTGTGAAAGACTGATCATCACCATTCTGCTCCCTCAAAAGACTATTGTGTATCCATCACCTATGGCTTTCGTAGTCTTCCTGTCCACTCTTCTGTGTAGATCTGTAAGACTTTAGGGGAGGGGTCGGTACAGTCATCCCATTTAGGGCTGAGTGCTCCAAAGTCTCTCACTTTCTGCACATCATCCATTGAGAATCTCTGTGTTTATTCCCATCTACAGCAAGAAGTAGCTTCTCTGATGTGGGTCAAAGGAGGCATTGGTCTGTGGGTATAGCAGTATGTCATTAGGCATCATTTTATGCTATGTTCTTTTAGCAAAATAGTGGTATTAGCTTTTTCCCTATGCCCATGTCCTATCTAGTCTTAGCAACATTAAATCATGGGTTCTATCTCATGAAGTGGGCCTTAAAGCCAATCAAAAAGCAGATGGTTACTGTTAATTCTTCAGGTGCAAGGAAAGAGACCACTGACTGAAATGATCATGGCTCAATTAATTAAATTAAGCCTTTTTTATTTGTGTACATGGCTATCCCTCCTTAAATGTGGAGTTCAAGAGATCACCATGGGTAAGACAAGGATTTTATAGTTCAAGAGCAGGGGGTTTCAAGTGAGGGATTTGGCAGGCAAATAGGCGGGGTTACAGAGGCAAAACATAAGCATAGCAAGGTGGTCATAACAACTTCCTAAAACAAACTCATGGTTGTAAGATGGTCATAGCAGAGTGGCCATAACAACTTTTTGAAACAAAGGCTTATTTGTCGTTACCTGAAACAGGCAACACAGAACAATTTGTAGTTAAGGTGACCAGTGGGGCACAGCTCAGTCCTTGAGACACAGATCTAATCATAAACAGGAATGGATCTCATTTGTTCTTCTTATAGGACTGTCAAGCCTAGGCTGTAGCAGGCTGGTCTATCAGCAGCTACCATAACATTTGTGCCACTAGTACCCCAGCACAGAGTGTGGACAAGTCACTGTTGTGGGGTTCATAGGTGGGTGACAATGATGATTTACTTTCTCCTGCAGTACTGTGCAGATAGTGTGCAGAGTATCTTCCAGAATGATGAGTAGTAGTCAGTAAGAGTGAAGCTTCTAGTTTGGCCCCAGCTTGACTTCTGCATGTTAGAAGGCTTAAACAAGTTTTATCTTCAGCAATAGGGGTTTACCATCAACTAGTGGAGTCTAACCAATAGCCTGGGCAATAGTCTGGGTTGTTGGCCAACAACTCAATTAGGTTTAGCCTCTTCCTAGCAATGGAGGTTTTACTTTGACTGTAGGAGGTGTGTAGTTGGGGCAATATCTCCCCTATTATCTGGTTACCCTGTTTAGATTCCTTACACACACTGTGTGTGTGTGTGTGTGTGTGTGTGTGTGTGTGTGTGTGTGTGTGTGTGTGTGTAAATTTGGGTGGGTAGGGAGGTGAGGAAGATCTGGGAGGAACTGGGGGGGATATCAAATATCAAAACATATTGTAATCTTTTTTCAATTAAAAAGAGTTTTTGTGACTATCACTCTGGGACAGAGCATGGCAAGAGAGCAGGGATCAGAGAGAAGAGTATCAAGATTAACATATGAAAGAGGGCAGATAGCAAAAGAAGACTAGATACCCTACACCACCCAAGCTGCAGGTGACAAATAGAACAGGGGCCAGAAAAGCCAGCAATATGCTAGTGGAGGAAGGCAGGTGCTGTGCAGCCAGCCTAAGAAGCTCATGAGCCTGGTGGTCATGCTTGCTTGAGTACATATCTACGTGTCCCATTCTCAGGGGTGCTCTCCCTTCCTTAAAGATCTCTATTTCTACACCTGAGAGAAAGGGAGAGGAAGACTGGAGTTCACATTTCTTCTAAGCAAACATACACATGTGTTGGCAGGTGAGGGTTTCTGGTGGTGCGGGGTTCAGTGCATTCAGAAGTCAGCTGGAGCATATCTGTGGTGTCAATATTAAAGTTCTACCAGTACAGTTTTCTACCACTGTGCACACTTATGTTTCCATGAAAACAGCATGCTCTACAATTGCCTGCAATGACATAGGCACCATCTTAAGAGACATCGCATTATGGGAGATCCAGCCGCCTTTCAAGGATAAATTCTCCTTGACTTATAGGTTTTTTTAGGAAAATAGAATAAGAGGAAAAGATAAGTAAGTAATATGGATTTGAGGGTCCCAGGTCATTAACTTAGATGCAAATCTGATGTCCATTAAGCAAATGTTACATGCTCTAAGTACTGAACGATAATTCATGTCAGAGCAGGGAGGCTGCAGGCAGCCAGCCTACTTACATTTCACAGTGCTCATTCTGGCTACATAAATACTACCAAGTAGATTATGAACCACCTTACAAAATATTCACAGGGACGGGTGAGAAAGGGTATAAAATCGGGATGGCTATTACTAGACACAGACAGTTACTCAGTAATGTTGCTCCAAGGAAATTCTTGAAAAGATTTCAACCCCTCCTAGATCAGCAAGGGGCAGGCTTGCCTTTTCTCTTCTCCCTCCACATTGTTACCAAGCTGGGTCACTCTGCAGTCTGTGGGGAAACATTCCACACTGTGATTCTGTGCTCTGTGATTCTAGAAGGGTCACATTCACCAGCCTTCTCTAAGTCTCTTCTTTTGACCTATAAATGTCTACTTCTGGACTCAGCCAAGTTATACATTTTAACAAGAAGTCAGTCTCATCTTTTGTCTTTGTAGTTGTGCAATACTCTCCAGTCTCCCTCTGAGACAGTGACCTCTCACACTCTATTCCTCTCGCTTGCTTGCTTCTCTGCTGCTAGGCTTGCTGTCAGTGTTTGCTATGTATGTGTGTAATTTTGCGGATAGCCATGGCTGCTTGCATACACTTCTCTTGAGGGATGGAGTTTCTTTCTTCACCCCTTAAATGGAGGCTGCCCTCCTGATCTGTTCTGGCCAATAGGATGTAGCAGAAGCATCGTTTGGGGAGTTTATCCTAGGATCCAAAACATTTTGTTTGGTTCTCCGCTTGATGGTTTTGAATCCTGCTGTGAAGAACAAGTTTAAGCTAGTGTGCTTGAGGATTCAAGACCATGAATAAAAATCTAAAATCATCTATCTACCCCAGCTGAGGTGGCCATAAAGCCTGTGGTACCCACCAGGTAGCTACAGGTGCACGAGCAAGATCAACTACAATCAGTTTAATTCCATTTAGAGGGGGAAACCTGCCTTAAATGGCTGATAGCTAGGGTTGTGAGCTAACGTTTTTGAGGGCTTAGAAATACTGACTTCCCAAACCAGCAAGCACGCTGCTAAGGAAGACATGGAGAGCTGTGCAGCCCCTTGACCAAGACCACTCACATGACTTCTAACACTACTACCTCCCATTGCCTACGCCAGCCACAGAGCCCCCTACACTGTGAAGAATAAGCAAAGTAACCAACAAAACTGCAAGTGAGATGAAAACCTAGCAGGGCAGATGTAAAATTCAGTAGCACCACGTATGGTATTTGGGGCACACAGTATCATTTCTAGTTTCATGTCTAACATCCAGGTTACACAGTAGTATCATCTAAGATCGGAAAAAAATGTAGACATCCCTGCCCCTACCACTTCCCCATCTCTGCTACAAATGGTCTCTCCTTTGGCCAAGTCACAGTTGGTGGTGCCTGCAGCTGTCCTCAAGTAGCTGCCCCAAGTTCCTATCGTCTCCTGGGGTTTCCGTTGCAGCTTCAGCTGTTGAGATTCACAGACCAGCCTCCTACAGTTCCTGGAGGACTCTTAACTCTGCTCTACACTGTGTGGTCTCACGGGCTTCTCTCTAAAGCTTCTTCCAAGCCTCCATGGCTCCATAAGTCTTTCGAACACCACAAATATCATGCCAGGCTCTGCTGTAAACTCAAGAGGTTGCCAGACTCTCCTGGACTTGGGTGGCATAACCTGGAGCAACACCAGATTAGGCAGGTGTATCTGAGAAGGACGCCCCTGTCACTTTTTTTAAATGAAAGGTTTTCAGCGAGGGTTGTTTGCCTGGGCACTTCAATGTATGAGGTCTAGTCCTCAAGGGCCATTCATTCCTTATCATTGCACTGAAAACCATACAGTCCCTTTTTAAATACACCCACCTGTGTGAAACACACTTTGTTTCTGACCATGCTGCTTGCTTTTCCACTCTCTGTCTACCTTTTGCTCCTAATCATCATTATAAAGCTGATTAAGAAGAAGCCAGCCATAACCACTGCATGGCCTAAATGCTAGGTCGTCTTAACATTTCTCCCACCAAATAAATGAATCTATTACTTTTAAGTTCATCCTCATTCAAATTTTCATGATGTGGACAGAATCCAGAGAAAGAATTTTCAGAACGTAGCACAAATCTCTCTTCTGATTCTCAGAGCCTTTGTCCCTCCCACCTGGGTCCTGAGGAACACAGACGTTACTGTCCATGTTTCAGTCTGAGTTCAGATCTTCTAAAGCCCAGCAGAAACGTCCTTCGTGTTCTGTTTATAGCCTTCTAGGGTCTTTCTATCCCATACCTCAAAACTCTTACAAATTCCCCCAACAAAGCAGTTCCAACAACCTGAGAGCACTGTTGGTCGTCTCTCACTGCCTCAAGGACACTTGCCTGGCTTTCAGTATCAGTCAGTTTTGCATTGCTATGACTAAGCTCTCTGACAGAAAAGATTTACGTGAAAGATATATTTAGTGATGAGTCAGTCCATTGTGGCATAGTAGCAGATATCTCCTTGAAAATGGGAGCGAGTGGTAGCAACTGTCCACATGCTAGCCAATCAGGAAACAGAGAGCAGCCAGGACTAGGTTTGGTTTATTAACCTTTAAAAATGAATCGTCAGTTACCCAGTTCTCTTGGAAAAATCCCTAAAAACATCCCACAGTGCTCCTAAAGATTACCAACAGCCAGGGAACCCCCAAAGAGCACCAACAGACCATGTAATCACCTGCTTGGTGCTGTCCCTTAAGTTAATCCCTTAATGTTGTGCCCTTAGAAAGTCATACAAACACAGTCCAGAGAGTCTTGCAGGTTCTGCTTTCAGTGGAGAAATCTACTGTGCCCCTCACTGTCCACTTCCTCTCTGCTCTAGCCCTACTAAGTCCCCTTGAGCTACCCTCAGTGCCCCATTTCCACCATTGAGCCCCACTGTGTGTTCTACCGGATGTCCCACCCTTCTCCTCAGTGCTGATTCACTCCCCTATAGGCTTTGGCCCATGGTGTATCTTGTTCCCCAGGGAGAGTCTTCCCTAGACACAGTTCTAGCAGAGCCCCCACACATACTCCCTTCCCACTCCACACTTTTCCATTGACTCACAGAAGATGTATCTCTCTGTAGAATGCTGTCCAACTGTCCTGTTTGCTATAACTCTGGTTGAATTGGTTCTCTCTCTCTCTCTCTCTCTCTCTCTCTCTCTCTCTCTCTCTCTCTTTCTCTCTCTCTCTTTCTGTAAACACAATGGACCCAGCCCAGTCAGCACACAATTAATACTTCAGGGATCAATAGGATAGACAAAGATGTATCAAAAACTTGTAGTTTGGATGGATGATGTCATCGTTGCTGCTGAAGAAAACAGTGTGAGACCCTGACCAGTCCCTTCTGTGTAAGGAGAGAGAAAAAGGGCTCAGTCCAGCACACACTGACTGCCACCTTGCCACCTCCCCAGAACTGGACTTCAGATGACCAAAGAAAGCATGTTGGTAGTCAGTGATGTTCACAAAGAACTTTCCACCTTGTTTTCCATAATGTACTGGCTACGGAGAAAGCATAATGAAGATGATGACTGCAGTCGGGGTGGGGGGCAAGTAGGAGTGACAGGTCACCTGTCACAACAGTTTGGAACTCAGGAGTTATTCTGACAACCGTATTCATCCTCCTTAGGATAGGCTTGAGCTAACCTGCATAAAAAAGGAAAATTGAAAGTATGTTCTTATCAGAGAAAGATGTAAATGTGGGGTCTGGCAAGAGAGAAGGAGAAAGAAGCCTGATAAACAGTCACAAAAACATTCTTGACAGCCAAAAAAGGTGCTGTATATTAGCTGCTATGGCGTCAAATGGCCCAGCAGAGATTGGCGCGACATCTGCCCTCGTCGTTTCTTGTGTGTCTACATATTCATGCTCAGCGTTGGAATTCTCTGGAGGCACTTGAGTATATAGGACGATGACTTCCAAGGAGCTGCAACCTCCTGCTTTGCTGAAGGGGAGGGGGAGCTGCCTCCCTGACTCAGCCTTGGGCTCAAGCATTTTTGGCCCTTTATGAATCAGTGAAGGCTTTAGATGTAAAAAGGAAAAAAAAAAGGAAAAGGAAGACACGTGTGTAAATGTGATGAATGTACATGGATAAGAGTGTAAATGTGATGAATAAACATGGCTTGTGTTAGGACCACATGCTGGAGAAAATGGTGAAGCCCCGGACTCAGAAGGGATTGATTTGCATCCTGGCTTACCCATTGTATGGGAAGTCCCTTACCTACCTGGGCTTTAGTGTCTGGATCTAAGAAATGAGCATCTGTCTGGTACTGAAAACAAGAACTGACATCTGTATTATACTGAATACGGAATACACGCTCAGTGACTATGTGTTCACTGTTCAGAACAATGCAAACATCCATCCACTTCTCTTTTTACATATGGGAGTGAATTTTATAAAGCTCTCAGACTTAGGACTTTTGATACAAAGGCTGATGGAGATAAAGAATCAAGATTTGATCTCAAAATGCCTTTCCTTCTCTTGATACATTGTAGGAAAGTGCAGGTTTCTTGGTCAAGATTAATAAGAAGAGGAAATGAAGAAACCTTCATGCTTACCAAGACAGAAGCAAAGAAAACAAAAGAGGAACCATATAAACCCTACACATTAGTTACAGTTCTCATCACTGTGACAAAATATTTGGCTGAATGTACTGAAACATCAGAATCACATACTGAAACAGTGTTGCAGTCAACAGTTTCAGAGGATCACGGGTCATGATGATGAAGAGGATGTAACAAAGCACTTCCATCCATGTGGAAGCACAAGGCTGCTGCGACTCACATCGTCATCAACCAAGAGGCAGCCATAAACCTTTTCTTCACATTGAGTTGCATCAACACTTGCCCGAGTTTAGAGAGCTGCAGCAGTGCTGCAGCAGTGCACATACGCGCGCCACTGACTACAAAGAGTCCGGTGAGCACCTTACAGCTAGCTGCTAGCTTTTTTATCTGTCCCTTCTGCTTGGCCTCAAGATTTTTCTTCTGTCAGAATCCCCTTGATCTCCCAAGGTCTAGCTCAAAAGGCAATGTTTTACTCAAGCTTTACTGCATCCTTCAGGTCATATCAGATCTTATTTTCCTTTGCTTCCATTTCTACACTTACTTGGCCATTTTATGAACAAGTATTGAAAATCTGTGAAAGTCCGGGGTACTTGCCTAAGATATCAAGATAAATAAGACAGTCCCATTGTCACAGCCCATAGAAAGACCAAGTATTGGACAGATGATTGAGTGTGGCCCTTGCAGTAAATGTATCTGCCTGGTACTTGAGAGCCATAGAAGAGGCTCTTGTCCCTCTTGTCGTGTGGGGTTGCTTGTCCTTGTCCAGTTTATTGCACACATAGCCATCTTCCTGGTTACACTGTGGACTCTTTGAAGACAGGTACTACCTCATTTGCCATATATCCTTTTATTTTAGTTTATTTTGTTTTATTTTATTTTATTATAAGATATTTTCTTTATTTACATTTCAAATGTTCTCCACTTTCCTGATTTTCCCTCCAGAAAAAAAAAAAAACCAACCTATTCCTTCCCCCTTCCCCCTGCTCACCAACCCACCTTCTCCCGCTTCCTGGCCCCGGCATTCCCCTACACTGGGGCATAGAGCCTTCATAGGACCAAGGGCAATTAATTAATTAAGGGCAGTTAATTAGTTAATGATCAGATTATGCATATAATAAACTATTAGTTTCTTAGGACCTAGGTGGGACACACAGGGAGAAAATAACAGGTGACTACTAAAGAATACAGGCCTTCTTGGAGAGGAGTGAAACAGCCTAGATTTATCAAGTGGTTACATAATTTTGTGAGTATATTTAAAGTTACTTAATTGAACCCTTTAAAATTTGTATAACTTCCTTAAAGATAAGGTCTCACTGTGTATTTAATTCTGGTCTTGAACTTATGTGGTGACTTTCCTGCCTCCTGAGTGTTAATATTATAGGCATGAGCCACATCTGGCAACTACACACCCTTTAGAGAATAAAGTACAAAACACGCAGAGTCTCAGGAACATTGTTATGAAGACACATTAAGAAGGGAAGACAGTCTCCAAAGAGAAGAAAACAAGATGGGCAAAGCTTCTGTAAGGCTAAGGACACTGTCCTTAGGACAAGAAGGTAACCAACAGATTGGGAAAAGATCTTAACCAATCCTACATCCAATAGAGGGCTAATATCCAATATATACAAAGAACTCAAGAAGTTAAGACTCCAGAGGACCAAATAACCCTATTAAAAAGTGGGGTACAGCACAAAAGAACACCCATGGTATGCATTCACTAATAAGTGGATATTAGCCCAGAAGCTCAGAATACCCAAGATAGAATCCACAAATCACAAGAAACTCAAGAAGAAGGAAGACCAAAGTGTGGATACATTGATCCTTCTTAGAAGGGGGAACAAAATACCCATGGAAGGAGTTGCAGAGACAAAGTATGGAGCAGAGACTGAAGGAAGGACAATCCAGAAACTGCTCCACCTGGGAATCCTTCCCATATTCAATCACCAAACTAGACACTATTGTGGATGCCAGCAAGTGCTCGCTGACAGGAGCCTGATGTAGCTATTTCCTGAGAGGTTCTGACAGTGCCCGACTAATACAGAAGTAGAGGCTCACAGCCATCCATTGGACTGAGTACAGGGTCCCCAATGGAGGAGCTAGAGAAAGGACCCAAGAAGCTGAAGGGTTTGTAGCCCTTTAGGAAAAACAAAAATATGAACTAACTAGTACTCTCAGAGCTCCCAGGGACCAAACCACCAACCAAAGAATACACATGGTGGGACTCATGGCTCCAGCTGCATATGTAGCAGAGGATGGCCTAGTTGGTCATCCATGGGAAGATAGGCCCTTGGTCTTGTGAAGACTCTATGCTCCAGTGTAGGGGAATACCAGGGCCAGGAAGTGGGAGAGGTGGGTTCGTGAGCAAGGGAGGGGGGAACAGGGTTTTTTGTTTTTGTTATTCTTTTTTTGTTTTTAGAGGAAACCAGGAAAGGAGATATCATTTGCAATGTAAACAAAGAAAATGTCCAATAAAAAAAGAAATAGAAATCAAAAAATGATAAAATAAAATAAAATTATCTTCATGGTAAAATAAAATAAAATAAAATAAATTTAAAAATGAGGTACAGGGCTAAACAAAGAATTCTCAACTGAGGAATACTGAATGGCTGAGAAGCACCTAAAGAAATGTTCAACATCCTTAGTCATCAGGGAAATGCAAATCAAAACAACCCTGAGATTCCACCTCACACCAGTCAGAATGGCTAAGATCAAAAACTCAGGTGACAGCAGATGCTGGAGAGGTTGTGGAGAAAGAGGAACACTCCTTCATTGCTGGTGGGATTGCAAGCTGGTACAACCACTCTGGAAATCAGTTTGGCGGTTCCTCTGGAAACTGAACATAGTACTACCTGAGGACCCAGCTATATCACTCCTGGGCATATACCCAGAAGATACTCCAACATGTAATAAGGACACATGCTCCACTATGTTCATAGCGGCCTTATTTATAATAGACAGAAGCTGGAAACAACCCAGATGTCCCTCAACAGAGGAATGGATACAAAATATGTGGTACATTACACAATGGAGTACTACTCAGCTATTAAAAACAATCAATTTATGAAATTCTTATGGAAATGGATGGATCTGGAGAATATCATCCTGAGTGAGGTAACCCAATCACAAAAGAACACACATGGTATGCACTCTCTGATAAGTGGATATTAGCTCATATGTCCTTTTTTCTTAGTGTACAGTTTTATCAGATCTTTTTTATTAGATATGTTCTTTATTTACATGTCATATGATTTCTCCTTTCCCAGTATCCCCTCCAAAAAACAAACAAACAAACAAACAAACAAAAACAACAAGAACAAACCCCATGCTTGTCACCCCACCCTCTCCCACTTATTGGCCCTGGCATTCCCCTACACTGGGACACAGAACCTTCACAGGGCCAAGGGCCTCTCCTCCCATTGATGATTGACTTTGCAATCCTCTACTATACACGTGCTGCCAGAACAATCAGTCCCACCATGTATACTCCTTGGTTGGTGGTTGAGTCCCTGGGAGCTCTGAGGGTACAAGTTAGTTCATATTGTTGTTCGTCGATAAGGGGCTGCAAACCCTTCAGCTCCTTTGGTCCTTTCTCTAACTCCTTCATTGGGGACCCTGTGCTCAGTCCACTGGATGGTTGTGAGCCTCTACATCTGTGTTAGTCAGGTACTATTACAGCCTCTCAGGAGATAGCTATATTAGGCTGGCTTGTCCTTCCTTGAGTCTCTGCTTCATACTTAGTCTCTGCAACTCCTTCCGTGGGTATTTTGTTCCCCCTTTTAAGAAGGAATTAAATATCCACATTTTGGTCTTCCTTCTTCTTGAGTTTCTTGTGGTTTGTGGGTTGATCTTCCTGTATTCCAAACTTCTGGGCTGAGAATTCTTTGTTTAGCTCTGTACCTCATTTTTAATAGGGTTATTTGGTTCTCTGGAGTCTAACTTCCTGAGTTCTTTGTATACATTGGATATTAGCCCTCTATCAGATATAGGATTGGTAAAGATCTTTTCCCAATTTGTTGGTTGCTGTTTTGTCCTATTGACCGTGTCTTTTGCCTTAAAGAAGCTTTGCAACTTTATGAGGTCCCATTTGTCATTCTTGATCTTAGAGCATAAGCTATTGGCGTCCTCTTCAGGAAATTTTCCCCTGTGCCTATTTGCTCGAGGCTCTTCCCCACTTACTTTTCTATTAGTTTCAATGTATCTAGTTTGATGTGGAGGTCCCTGATCCACTTGGACTTGAGCTTTGTACAAGAAGATAGAAATGGATCGATTTGCCTTTTTCTACATGCTAACTGCCAATTGAGCCAGCACCATCTGTTGAAAATGCTGTCTTTTTTCCACTGGATGGTTTTAGCTCCTTTGTCAAAGATCAAGTGACCATAGGTG
>JADRCD010153509.1:12293-25185 GCA_019843815.1 Montemys delectorum
GTGTGTGTGTGTGCATGTGTGTATGTGTGCGTGTGTGTGCAGTCTATGGCATGTGTGGATCTAAGAGGGTGGGGGAGGGAAGCATTGTGTGTGTGTGTGTGTGTGTGTGTGTGTGTGTGTACAGTCTATGGCATGTGTGAATCTAAGAGGGTGGGGGAGGGAAGCATGTATGTGTGGAGGTCAGAAGACAACCTTGAGGGTCGTCCTTGCATGCCACTGTGTTTGACTCTGGGTATCTCTGACACTGTGCTGTTGCACACAGAAGGCTAGCTGGCCCAAGAACTCCCAGAAAGTCTCCTGTCTCTGACTCCCATTTTGCTGTAGGAACAGACAGAGCACTGGGGTTACAAATGTGTGTAGTGTACCAGGCTTCTACGTGGATGCCTGGTATTCAAACTTGGGCCCTCATGCTTGAGAAGCAAGCACTCCGCCCACTGAACCATCTCCCTAGTCCCACGGGGTTTCTTAAGCTTTCTCCACTGAAAACTCCTTTTCCAATGAGAAATTTTTACACAACTCTGGGCGCATTGGAATATAAAACAGGCATACAGAGCACACATCTACATATTCACAAAGACAAACATGCTTCACACGTTACCGACAAAGAATAGCTGGTTTATAATGAATCTTCCCCCATTACTGACAAAGAACGACCTTGTTTATAATGAATCTTGATGTCATTTTTCTGGCTCTATAGGAATAACTCTTAGAGGGGAGCAAAGATCTCGTATCTGTACGAGAGCACGGTCTATTTCTAGGCTGTTGGCAATAGAGATGTGTCCGCAACCCCCCACTCCTATCCTGACTGTCTGAGTACTGCAGAGGCCTGTGGAGCCTCTTCAGCTTGTCTCTGTCTGCTTCCTGTCCTTGAGGCACTTTCATATCGAGCCCCTGCACAGAAACCCACCAAGGGGCACTTGACCAAGCACACCACTCTGCTCTGCGCCAGAAATGTCTCTTTTCCTTTCAGCTGGATAATGAAGGTCTTTGCTCCCTCAACTATAGAAATACCTGGTCCATTTCCTCTGTCTGTAATAAAATATGTATTCATACAAGAGCTTGTACCTAACTATATTTGGAATGAGACCACATAATTAATTAGGCTAGAGAATAAAACATCATTAAAAATACAGTAAAACCTCACTAATTCAGACATCTCCAATTCTGAATTTGTCATCAAACAGGTAAAACTCACAATTCCATTTGTTCCCTAAACAGATGAATTAAGATGGCTAATAGTAGACAAGAAAAGAGGATGTACCTTCAAGAAGGAACAAACGACTAATTTAGAAGCATCCATTTGATGTACAGATCTCAACTACAGGCCAACAACAGCTTGCAGTGCTTAGGTTTTTAAAAAAGATGTATTCATTTTTATTTTATGTGTATGAGTATTTTGCCTGCACAAATGTCTGTGCACTACAGATGTGCAGTCCCTGATGTGTTGGATCCCCTGGGACTAGAGTTACTGTCTTAGTCACAGTGTTAATGCTGTAAGGAGACATCATGATCACAGCAACTTTAGAAAGTATTTAATTGGGTGCTTGATTACAGTTCCAGAGATTTAGTCCATTTTCATCACGGTAGAGTGTAGAGTCCGGCCAGCGGAACTACTCGGGTCCGTGGGTCACTTCGGGCTGGAGGCTGGACTAGACCTGTGGAAATAAACGAGCAAAAAAGATACGGAGGGCCACCAAGAAGGTGTATCAAAGCGACATTTACTTTGGAGGTGAAATGGGTATTTATCTCCGGGGCACTAAAGTGAAACCAACACATTGAACACAATATATGCATAACGTAAATACAACTCTAGACGGTTAGACGTTAGACGCCAAGTTCTCAATGGAAACAACTCTCAGGCAGGAACATTGTTTACAGTAAGCAAATATCTTCAAACAGGAGGGTTTGTAGAATCTAATAGCAGATCTGCTTTTGCAGCTTCAGGAGAAGCTGCAATGCTGTAGGCATTGTTTTGACACCACAGGTGGCGGCTATAGTCCCAGGCAGTTCAGCTGCTTTCACTTTCAGAATTCAGGCAGAGGAATACACTCGCAGCATTCAGGCAGAGGGAGGCAAGAGCATGGCAGCCTGCAGGCAGGTGCTGGAGCAGAAACTGAGAGCTACATCCTGGTCCAGTCAGAGAGAGAGAGAGACTGGCTGGCTTGGGCTTTTGAAACTTCAAAGGCCAGTCCAGGTGACACACTTCCTCCAACAAGGCATACCTCCTAATCCTTCTAATCTTTTCAAACAGTTCCACTCCCTGCTGACTAAGCATTCACAGAGGCCGGCCATTCTCATTCCATCCACCACAGTTACCGACAGTTGTGTGCAGCCATGAGGGTGCTGACCCTGGGTCCTCTGGAAGAGCAACCGTGTCCTTAAATGCTAAGTCATCTCTCTAACCCCAACAGAGCTCGGGTTCTTATAATGGGAACGCCAGGGATTCTTGTAGTCACAGAGTTTAGAACGTGGGCCTAGTATCCCATGAGTCCTGTCCTTGTCAAACCTTCACCTTTGGAGTGGCGTCTAGGAGGGCTATAAATAAAAAACCATAAAATATATTGATTTTTAAGGGATGGAGCGGTAAAGTGGTTAAGAGCACTTGCTGCCCCTGAGGAGGTCTTGGTTGAATTTCCAACACCCACACAGTAGCTATAACTCCAGTTCTAGAGGACTCAGAGCCTTCCTCCAGCCTCTGGTGCACATACGTACAATACATAAATGCACTAAAAACACATAGATGCAGTAAAAACATTCAAATAATAAAATCTAAATAAATAAATCTTAAATGTGCATGTTAATTTTATAGCAGAGTATTTAAGGATAGGATGCTGTATCTTCTGCAGGACGAGCGAGCTTCCAGCTGTCTGAAGGATCATGCTTTGTGATGTTGGGCTCGAGAATGACCTCCGGTTTTGTCTTCATGTAGAGATTAATTTGGTTTAAAGAGATCCCTGTGTGAACCAAAGGTGGATGTGCAATGGCCAGTTGTACCTGTTATGGCTTTGGATGAGAATAACAGTTGACTCACTGGACTCAGGAAACCATCCTTCCCTGGTCAACAGAGTCTGACCATATCCCAATAGCTGCTGATGACTGACCAGCAGCTCCAACAGGGGGCAGGAAAGGGCAAGGCAGAGGAAAGAGGAAGAGCAGAAATCAGAAAGAGTCCACGGGACGTGAGTGTCCAGGGAGACCCTGGCATCTTATAAGGTCCCCTGAGCTGGGATTAAGGAACAGTGAGGTTAGTCCTAAGGGTACGGAGGCGGTGGTTTGTGAACTAGGATTATAGGGGTAGGGGAGAGAATGAAGCTTTGCCCGAGCAGGCAGGGACAGGATCACCTCTTAACCTCTCCTGATTCCTGTGACCCGTGTTGGTTTATATTTTGAACTGCATGTTGCAGAATTGCTCTGTGACTCTGGGAAGGTTTTCCCATATTACATAATTAAGTTAAATTTAGATTTAATAAATTGTTTAAGTCTAGCACAAATTCGCTCTAGGAGATGTTTTTTATCTGTTCCTTCTAGGGCATGTGACTAGTGTGTGGCCTGGGTGGGGGGAGGGTCTGTGTAGTGGACCTAGTGTCTCAGAGCTTTGGTTCTCAGAACTGCTGAATCAGAGTGTCAGAACTTAAAGAAAGCCATGTGACCATTCCCCAAGCCCAGGAGTTCATCTAGCCTCAGCCCTCACTCAGTTGCTTCTGTCTGACTCAGTCCTCACTCAGTTGCTTCTGTCTGACTCAGCCCTCACTCAGTTGCTTCTGTCTGATGACATCTAGGTACAGACTGATCAACTTGAGAGCAACCTATTAAAAATAACTCGCATAAAAGTTCACCAAGTTCTGCCAGAGAACCTTTACTAAGGTAGGCCAACTCTTCTATGCCAGGTAGGATCGATTGAAATTAAAGTGCCTTAAAATTCAATATAAAGCCTTGAAACTTGACACTGTGGATACATAAATAAAAAAGAAAATGGCCCCAACTATATTCTTCAATACAGACAGAAAAAAATAGATGGTTGTTGTAAGGAGAGGACATGCAAATAATTAGCAAACTCAATATTTCCAAGGTAGGACTATTGATTGATTGATTGATTGATATTTTTTTTTTTTTTTGAGACAGAGTTTCTCTGTGTAGCTTTGGCTGTCCTGGAACTCACTCTAAAGACCAGACTGGCCTCGAACTCAGATATCTGCCTGCCTCTGCCTCCCAAGTGCTGGGATTAAAGGCGTGTGCCACCATTGCCCATCGGACTTTTTTTTTTAAAGTTAAAATTCTAAACTAGCTTCCAAATGCTTAGTGCCTCAGGAACTAGAACCCATGTTTATAGAAAAGGCCCACTTCAAACTAGTGTCATGGCAGCTCACCTGACACCCTCAGTCACATCACAGGAGCTAGTCAAGAGCAAGCAGTGCAGCTCTGAAAGCAAACAGGGATGTGAACTGGAACACACCCAGAAGATGGGGCCAGAAGGGAAGGATGAGAATGGACTGTCAGAACTGGGTGCTGTTGGGAAGGGCACAAAGACAGGCCTGTCGAAATGGGCGTAATTAGACAACCCTTAAATGCCTTCCCGGAACTTCAAGCATATCCTCAGTAGATGTGAGCTATTCAAATGCAAAGAGAAAGGGAAGAAAGAAAGAAAGAAGAAAGAGAAGGAGAGAGAGAGGGAGGGAGGGAGAAAAAGAGAGAGGGGGGGGGGAGGAGGAGGAGAGGGAGGGAGGGAGGGAGGGAGGGAGGAAGGAAGGGAGGGAAGAAGAGAAAGAACATGGAGGTTGGCCAGTCACATTTTTGATACTCTAGCGAGTCCTTCTACAAAATGAACATGTAGTAGGAAGGGACCAAGATTCAGGCCACACAGTCTAGCATGACAGTGTCTAGGTCACAGCTTGTGGACTTCCCTCCCACCTTGTCAACAATTAATCCTGAGGACCTGCATTTCCAGTGGCTTTAGCAAGAGGAGGGAGAGACAGACACACTGTGGGAGGGTTATCCATGGCATCCCTCTGATTCATCCCTAGAGGAAAATGGAGGAGAAACCACATGCAGAGTTGCTCTGTCTACCTGCACTTGCTGGCCAGAAGAGTGTCACATCCCATGGAGTGAGAGTCACCAGCAGTTATGAGCCATTTGGCCTAGGTGCTGGGAACAGAACTCAGGTCCACTGAGCCATCTCTTCAGCTCCCACCACATTTCTTTGAGGCACAGTCTATCACTGGCATAGAGCTTACCAAGTGGGCCCAACTGGCTGGTCAGTGAGCTCCAGGCATCGGCCTGACCAGTGCTAGGATCACAGGCATCACTGAGCCCAGCCCTCTTACAGCTGGGCTCCACACAAGCACATTACTGCTGACCAAACCATCTCCCCAGCTCCAGCGTACACTCATTTTACTGCAAAAAAGGAAATCTGCTCTTGGAGTTGGGTACCCTGGAATTTGTTGTTTCCATAATAAATCATATCCCTCAGTGACTTGGTAGAATAACCTACCCATAATTTTTGGTTTTCCAATTATAAAATTCATTATAAAGTTCTGTGACTCCATCTCTTTTTAGGCTGCGGGGTCTCCAGTGGCCATAGGCTTGAAGTTTTTAAAAAAGCAAAATTACCTTTATTTTTCTTCTTTCTCTTTTCTCTTTCTCTCCCTCTTTTTGAATCCTTAATATACTAGAAGTCCAGATATGCATCTGAACTGGACAAGTTTTCATTTAAGAAAACAAAATATTTGCAAAATAAAAGTTAACAATGAAGCACGTGCTCAGGTAGCCCCCTCAAACTGTGTCACCACCCACAAGAGCATCTTGAAGGGACTTGAGCCAAGACAGTAGCTTGTTCTGATCACTGATAAGAAAAGGGGGTCAGACTCGCTCCAGGTGACAGGAGCATGGCAGGAGGGAGAATGGCTAACAACCCTTAGCAGTAGCCTGGCCTGCTGCCAGCTTCACACACCCAGGAAACTTTGGAGATGCATCTTCTGTCAGCAGGGGGTTTGGAGACAGGCTTTAATTAAAACACACCACTTCAGGAGTAATTAAAGTGTGTGGTGGAATCCTATTGACAGGATTACTGGGACCCTCATCATTACCTCACCACACAGCTGCCCCCCACCCCCGGTCCCGCTCCCCAGTAAGAGGCCCCAGGAGCTGGGAGAGCTGAGATGGTGGTTTCAGAGGTGTGTCATCTGGATATCATTTCAAGTTTTATATGGACTCTTCTGGGCATTTACTTCAAGTTTCTTCTCCATTTTTTCAAATCCCAAAGGCCAGACTGTATAGCGTGGTACAAGCTAGCTGGCCACAGAATCAGCCACAGTCTCCAGATTCCAAACTCCCCCACACTGCTTGAATAACAACCCATGCCCAGAGCTGCGCCAGACTGAAGGGAGCCAGGAGTTAAGCACAGACAGGGGTGGGAGGCAGTGCTGAGCATAGTGCCAGGCACGACATGACAGGCTAGGACACCTTTCATAGCCCGTCTTTCTCTTGGAGTCTCAATGACGAGTCTAGTCAGCCAAGGAAAACAGTGACCCACTGCAAGAAGTCACTATGCTTGCAGACCTGTGCTTCTGGTCTCCTTTCCAGTCTCTTTCTTATGAACTTGTTTCTCTAGCTTTATGAGATTCTCTGTAGCCCCGAGACAATGCCATGTAGGAAGACCCAAACAATGTGACATGTTTGTCCAGGAAAAGTATCGGCTGGGATACGTCAAGCAAGCTGCTGACACTCGGATATGTTCAGACTGCACGCTCCTGTCTGTAGGTGGTGCTATCAGATGGACACTCTCTCACTAATGCCACATCTCAAGGACACAGCCCACATGGGCAGCCCCCTGGGAAGCATCCCTCCTACTGACTGGGTCGCTCTTTATCTACTACGTGTTTTTGTAGACCCCTACTCCTCCTGTTGTGAATTTGGGTTGATTCTAACTCTTTGCTATTTTACAGAGCTCCTGGATCAAACCTCTGGGCTAGAAGTAAAGTAACTAGGTTGAAGGTCAAAAGCAGGAGGCTCCTGAACCATTTTAGAGACCTGTCTGCAGGGAAACAGGAAAGGGTAGATCCACCTGACTGATAAAACAGACCAGCAACAATGTTCCCACAACTAAACCATCCCACTTGTGTCAACAAGGGTTTACACTAAATCCATTATCTGCTTCAACACTCAACTACCTTATAAATCTGTACAAAATAAAACTTGATTTGCTGCTGACCAGATCTTCAGTTAGTTCCCACATGAGAAACGAGTGTTCTGACCTTCGATTTCCCTAGGGCTGTACCATACACATTGGTGGGATCTTCTTCAAGTTCTCTTGATTGCTCATCTGATGTAGGTCTGAAGCACCTGCTTGTCTGCACTCCCAACACCCAAACATTTTTCAAACCCAGTTGAATAGCTTATCACAAAGGGTCAAGTGGCCAGGGCTCTGCCTCCCTGTCTGACTGGCAACCAGGTGAGTCACCCAGGTTTCTACCTGGAAGAACAAAGCTCTGACACCTGTTGATAACCTCCTGAGTAGCCGCCGCATGAAGGCGGAGATGAGTGAAGAAAAGAGAGTGTGTACTGGTTTCAGCCATGTTCAGGTTGTCCCATGGAGGAAGACATTGCAATGACTTCCGTAACAATAAATACATTCAGAGTCAGGCCTCATAAGGGACAAGGGACAAGGTGCAAGGGCTGGGGGAGCATGGACCTGTCTGGGTTACAGGGGGAGGAGCACAGACCTGCCTGGGTTAGAGGGGGAGCACCTGCCTGGGTTAGAGGGGGAGGAGCACAGACCTGCCTGGTTGTTCCCTATTCCACAATTCCCCAACTTTGAAATTTACAGAAACAAGCATCAGAAGAAAAGTTTTTCCTCTGACCAACAGAGCGCCAAAGGCTTTGCAAATCAATTCTAACGCCCCCTAACTCAGCTGCAGATAATTAGTCTTGATGAGGTATTATTTCTTCGTGTGTCAGGGACTCAGAGCCTGACCAACACATTCCTTCCCATGGGAACCGTCTCACCAGCACTGACTGATATGGCTGCTGCCAGCTACAGTGGGTCAAGTGTGAACAGAGTTAACACTACTGAACCGGACTTTTAATTAGATTATAATTAACTTAAACATTTTTAACATTCAATTCAACTATTAGAAAACTCTTAGAGATTTGTGTATACATGTGTGTAGGGGATGATGGTGTGTCGCTGTATTTTCTCTACTGTGTATTTCATGAAGACTTGGATACAATTACTTTATTATATTTATTGTATGATATTTATGCAATTACTTAGATATAAACCAGGTAATTATGATGACAGGTTATGCTTGAGAAATACACACTAGATTACAAACATTAGTTTGGAATAAGGAGGGAAATGTGGTATCATTGCCTACGTTCCCCAAGTTCCAAAGAATAAATGAATATATTATCTTACTAAGAAAATAATTCTTCATATTGACTAACACCAAAGCACCAAGTAGAACAGGTTTGGGAAGAAAAAAATCAGAAATCAAAAGCTTGGCTTTCAAAACGTTGCGCAACCAGGGGAGACATTGGGCAAGGTGCACAAGAGAGTCAGAGAGAAAAGCCTGGTCTGAAAATATAGGTCTGGGGTTGGCAAGATGGCTCAGTGGGTAGATTCGCTTGGCACCAAACCTGATGAGCTGAGTTTGATCCCTAGGATCCAAATCATGGGAGGAGACAGACTCCTGCTGTTTGTCATTAAATCCCTGCCTGCACATGTGCACACAAAGATAGATAATTAAAGGAGAAAGAATGAACTGGGGACCAGTCAGCCAGGGTAGCACACACCCGAGACCATCCGCAGGTAGCCTGGGGTAAATGGACTCCTGTCGCAAAAAATAAAACAGAAATACAGACTTAGAGTTCACTGACATAAGTGGGCATCACGACAAGCACCATGAGATCTTCAGGACGTGACCTGTGAGAGGTTAAAGGTCATAGGTGACACAGGAAGTACTTCCTAGATGTGTCCATCAGAGCTGCCAGAGAAGACAGGAAAAAAAAAAAAAAACAGAGAAGCAGTATTCAAACAGATGAAGCTAAGAAGCTCCTGATCGAGCATTGATTAGGTGTCAACACGCACGTCTCAGAAGCACAGAGAATCCTGAGTGTCAGGGGAATAAAATCGAAGCCATTATAACAAGGGCCCTGCTGAGACTGAGGCCATCAAAGACACAAAGTTACTAAATCAGCTACAAGAGACAACTTACAATACAAAAGGAGATGGCTAGGGTGGTGAACCCACCTAGAAACGCCAGGTGTGCTAGTGTGTGCTTGTAATCTCAGGGTGGCAGGCACCGAGGAGATAGGAGGATCCCTGGGGTTCACTGGCCAGGGGAGCTAGCCTGATCGGTGAGGTCTAGGCCAATGAGGGACACTATCTCAAAAAAAGTGGACAGTAGAAGTTGGAAGACAGTGGAATGGTATCAATAAATTATATAACTATGGAAAAAAATTAGAAATCTTATACACACATGGAGGATTTAACTTTGACCTAATAAAAGAAACACTGACATAAAAATTCAATAGAAGGCCAATGACAATTAAAGACCTGAAAATGCTGAAGATGGAAATGAATTTGGTTCCCATTAGATGTTTTAAGGCTAGTATAGATGCTACAGTAACTGCAGAATAAATGCCTCGGAATAGAAAGAGAGAGTAAAGTTTTTGAGTAAAGAAAGAAGACATAGGACCTGGAGTGTGCATGCGTACGTGTATGCATGTGTGTGTGTACATGTGTATGTGTGTGTATGTGCACGTGTGTGTGTCTGTGTGTGTGTGTGTGTGTGTGTGTGTGTAAATCAATACAAACAACAGCTGGAGAACCTAAGTACACGGCTCTTCTTGCTTGAGGCTTCATTTTCCATGGCTCATTTACCTAGGTTCAACCATGGTCTGAAAGTATTAAATGGACAATTCTGGAAATCAGCAGCTTATAACTTTAAATTGCATGGCATTCTAGGTGGCATAATGAAGTCTCACACAGTCCCACTCCATCCCACCCAAAGCATGAATCATTCCTTTGTCCAGTCCCCACAATCCCTGTGTCTTGGTTCTCAGATCAGCTGCTGCACATCCCCGGAGCTTGCGCTCACGAGACCTGAAGTACAGGAGAAGTGCTGTAAAGGAGGTAAAGGACAGCTTTCCTTCACTGTGTGGCAGCACCCCAGGACAGGGGAAGCACAACGTGCACCAGTGGGTTAGGTTTTCTCATTGCTAGGAGGAAGATACCTGTTAAAAATGAAGGTCGGTTCATCTTGGCTCACAGTTTGAGGAGACACAGTCCACCAGACAGGGACATCACAGTAAGTGCAGCATGAGGCGGCTGGTCTCATGGCACCCATAGCGAGGAAGCAGAGAGATGAACCAGGTGTCCAGTTCCCTTTTCCCTTTCCATCCTGGATCCCAGTCTATGGGCCAGTGCTGCCCACATTTATAGGGGCCCTTCCTGTTTCAGTCACAACTTTCTACAAATACTCTCACACGAATACACACACTCGTAGACACACCCAAAGTTGTGTCCAGATGATCTAAAATCCAGTCAAACTGCCAATGAAGGTTAAACCAGTACGAATTGACACCTAAACACATTGCTGTGAATCATAGCGTCCCTTTCCTCATCTCCGAAGGCTCCTGGCTATCTCACAACACAAATTCTAAATTCACATAAGAGCTCCCACGTCTTAATAGTCCCAACACTGGCCACAGTCCAAAGTCTCTTCTGAGACTCAGGAAGAACTCTTCATGATGCCTAGAACATCAAAGCACATATTACAGACTTCTAATATAGAAGGGCTCAGAGCAAACACACCCACTCAAAATGGGTAAGGAGGGGACAGCCGACAGTGGGGGGAGATCAAGCCAGAGCCCAGCAGGGTACACTGCACCCTGTAGGTCCATGACTGGCATCTAGAGCTTTTGCGTGGCAGAACTAGAAGGTGGGGACTGGCCAAGACTATCAGAGCCCAGATGATGCCTATGAGCCTCAGCCCTGATCTCTCTCTACTCAGGACAGCAGGTACAATGTAACCAGCAGCCTCCTGCCCCTGTGTCCCAACAGCTTACACTGTATCCTCAGACCATGAACCAAAGTAAACTTAAGTTGCCTTTGGCTGGGTGTCTTGCCACAGCAGTGAAAAAGTAACTCCACAGCTTCAGTGTTGTCTAAGGCTTCGAGCACCTCAGCAGGTGCCTGACTGGAGCCTCACAGATGAGGGGGGTTACTGTGGGAAGTAGAACACCCACCCAAGAGAGCATAGGAAGATGGTGAGATAAAATCAAATATATTAATAAGTAGACACAGTTCACACTTAAACTTGCAGGTTAGGGATAAACAAAACAACCCCAGGCTTTATTGATACCTCCAAATGGCTTCACAAGTGAGATAAAAATATTCTGAGCTCTGGATGGTAAAAGTAAGAGAAAAAAAATGAGGCAGGAAAAGGCAAGAAAAACTCTGCCTCATTAAACACGGACTTAGAAACAAGTGTGTTATTAGAAATTAAAAGGGCCATATGCAAATTAGCTAAAACTCACTTAACTTGTGGCTTTAAGTATACCATACCGATCCCAGACTCAGGGCTCATTGAGGAAGAGATCCAGACACAGAGCTAACTGGCTTGTAGGGGCCAGAGGTGGTAGGCATGTTTTCTGGGCACAGGGGGGCAGCTCCACCTGTGAACTCACAGAGGACTGACAGCACATGAGACCTGTGCAAGCTCAGGCCAGACAAAATCCCAACAGGGAGAAGGGATGTGGGCGTTAAGTCTCACCCCTAGCCAAGGATCGACTTGCAATTGATAGATTCTGAGCAGGGTCAGTTTTCTTTAAGGATGTGTGTGGATCCTGCTATGTTGACCATGCTCCAGTGAAAGGGTCAAGAGTATAAGCACAAATTGGATTTGATGGCTTTAAAAATAAAATATAAAATATTTTAAAAGAGTGCACAAAATTGGGCAGGTAGGGAAAGGAGGGGGGTCTAGAATGAGTGGGAGTGGACATGGTCAAAACACATTGTGTAAGATTCTCAAAGAACTAATAAAAACCAGAAATAAATAAATAAGTAAATAGAAAGAAACATGCAAAGCTAAGCTGAAGAACACAAAGTAAAATTAATTGGTCTTTACAGACTTCTCTATGACTGATTAGTCAAACTGCCAAAATAGCAGTAAGAAATGGAGCATTTTAGTACCACCAAGAACTAGGTTTGAGCTGACAGACTAATGGGGATCTCTGCAAGCAATAACTACCTTTCCAGACAATTCTTAACTCTTAAACTCTTAAAATGGTCATAAAACAAATGCCAACAGATTTTAAGAACCTGGAATCATGTGGACCCATCCTCTTTGTATTAAAGTAAAAAAGAAAATTAAAATTCTATATTTAAAAAAACTTCTAAGTCATAAATCAAAGAAGAAATGTTTTCAATGTGTGAACAGAAAAGTAACAAAAGTATCACAGACATCACTGAAGCAAAGTTAGAAACAGGGTCTGGGTGCACATACGAGGTAAACGGAACAGAGTGTGGGTGCACACACGAGGTAAACGGAACAGAGTGTGGTGCACACACGAGGTAAACGGAACAGGGTCTGGGCGCACACACGAGGTAAACGGAACAGGGTCTGGGCACACACACGAGGTAAACGGAACAGGGTCTGGGCACACACACGAGGTAAACGGAACAGGGTCTGGGCGCACACACGAGGTAAACGGAACAGAGTGTGGGTGCACACACGAGGTAAACGGAACAGAGTGTAGGTGCACACACAAGGTAAACGGAACAGAGTCTGGGCGCACACACAAGGTAAACGGAACAGAGTGTGGGTGCACACACGAGGTAAACGGAACAGAGTGTGGGTGCACACACGAGGTAAACGGAACAGGGTCTGGG
>JADRCD010153535.1:0-18249 GCA_019843815.1 Montemys delectorum
AGAGAGAGAGAGAGAGAGAGAGAGAGAGAGAGAGAGAGAAAGAGAGAGAGATTAATAATAAGTGTAAAAATAGGCTCATGCAATTACAAAGACCAAAAAATGACATTTTGTCACAGTGCTTGAAAGCTGAAGATTTTAAGTTAGAGACTGAAGCAAATTTGTGTTTCAGTTCAGCTATAAAGGAATGAAAACAGGATGATTCATTGTGGAGAATGGCTGCTCTTCTCACTCAGCTTTAAAGCCTAAATACGCAAGAACCAAGAGGTTAGATATCTACCTATTGAGGGACAAGAGGTGATAAATACTCCAGTTAATGAAAAGAGAAAAAGTTCCAGTCTATACTTCTCTGTCCATGGGACATCCAATCCCATGTCACTCAAAGGACAGAGCATGAAAGAGGATCATAAGATTCGAACAGAGCTGGAAACTTTCTATTGTATAGTATTTTCAGTGGCTTTTTAAAAATATTTCATGTATGCTTAGATACAAAACTACTTGCCAGTATATTAGTTTCCCATAGTGTTTTGTGCAGTCGCAGTTTAGGGCCTCGGAGAAGGAAACTCTACCATACACCCTAAGTGTGTTTGCATACACACTGTGATAGACACACAAGAATTAAATCATCTAATCATATTTTGTTCAGAACACCTCTATAATTAAGTACACGTGACTTTATCTGGCTCCTAAGTGGTGGAAGTAAGCATGTGTACAACAGTGAGGGATGAACTTTAATCAGTCAACTTACAGATTCATAGCATATGTAAGATGTTTTTATGGTGTAGCCCTTTCATCTGTCCCACTTTAAAGTCCCAGCACTCTCTCTTTCACATCTAGTGATAATCCTTTCCAACAACACATTCACATGTATATCTAGAAATAATTGTATATCCAATATTTGAAAATCTCATATACAGCCTAATAAAAACAGTACAAAATCTAAATCTCTACTCCTTACTACACCAGTGCTTTTAATTTCTACATGGCTTATTCCTTTGAAACACAAACTCTTAATTATTCCTATCACTATTCCCTAGAACACATATATTCAGTTATCACATTCAAAAACAAAGCTCTTTTTTTATTAGATTTTTTTTATAGTTTAATGTATTTTAATAGCAAACTTACAGGAACAGCACAGAAGGCAGACAACATTAGAAACCTGTACTTGCATGTAGGACGACTCAGTTAGAGAAGTATAGTGAATGGATGGAACCTACTGTATGATAAAAATGCTGCAAACACCATTTAGTTGCCGTCAATAAGAAATTTACTTATTTTTTAAAAATCCAAATGCTGGCATTGTCCAGAAAATTTTAACAGGTTTATTTATAATTGTTATAAAGTTGAACTGTTGAAATGTGTTCACTGAAACATTTTGCTTGCATTAATGCTTTACATCTTGCATTTATATTAAAAATTCACACACAAATGAACGTGGAGAAACTGCCAATACCTGATTCTGTCCCCTATGTTTTTTATTTACATGTCATATGATATCTCCTTTCCCAGTTTCCCCTCCGAAAAAAAGAAAAACGAAAAAAAAATGAAATAAAATAAAAATAAAAAACCCCAAAACAAAAACAAACCCCTGTTCCCTCCCCTCTCCCCTTGTTCATCACTCCAGCCTCTCTAGCTAACTGGCCCTGGCATTCCCCTACACTGGGGCATAGAACCTTCACAGAGCCAAGAGCCTCTCCTCCCATTGATGACTGACTTGGCCATCCTCTACTATACATATGCTGCTGGAGCCATTAGTCCCATCATGAGTACTCTTTGGTTGGTGGTTTAGGCCCTGGGAGCTCTGAGAGTACTAGTTAGATCATATTGTTGTTCATCGTAAGGGGCTGCAAACCCTTCAGCTCCTTGGGTCCTTTCTCTCTAGCTCCTTCGTTGGGGACCATGTATGCAGTCCAATGGATGGCTATGAGCCTGTACTTCTGTATTAGTCAGGTACTGTCAGAGCCTCTCAGGAGACAGCTACATCAGGCTTCTGTCAGTCAGCACTTGCTGGCATCTACAATAGATTCTAGATTTGATGCTTGAATATGGGAAGGATTCCCAGGTGGAGCAGTCTCTGGATTGTCCTTCCTTCAGTCTCAGATCCATAGTTAGTCTCTGCAATCCTTCTGATTGGTGTGAAGTAGAATCTCAGGGTTGTTTTGATTTGCATTTCCCTGATGACTAAGGATGTTGAACATTTCTTTAGGTGCTTCTCAAACATTCTTTGTTTAGTTCTATATCCATTTTTTTAATAGAGTTATTTGGTTCTCTGGAGTCTAATTTCTTGAGTTCTTTATATATATTAGCCCTCTATCAGATATAGGGTTGGTAAAGATATTTTCCCAATCTGTTGGTTGCCATTTTGTCCTATTCACAGTGTCTTTTGCCTTATAGAAGCTTTGCGACTTTATGAGGTCCCATTTGTCAATTCTTGATCTTAGAGCATAAGCTATTGGTATTTTGTTCAGGAAAATTTCCCCTGTGCCTATGTGCTTGAGGCTCTTCCCCACTTTCTTTTCTACTTGTTTCAGTGTGTCTGGTTTTATGTGAAGGTCCACTTGGACTTGAGCTTTGTACAAGGAGATAAGAATGGATCCTTTTGCATTCTTCTACATGCTAACTGCCAGTTGAGCCAGCACCATTTGTTGAAAATGCTGTCTTTTTTTGACTTTATTGTTTTAGCTCCTTTGTCAAAGATCAAATGATCATAGGTGTGCAGGTTCATTTCTGGGTCTTCAATTCTATTCCATTGATCTACTTGCCTGTCACTGTACCAATACTATGTAGGTTTTGTTTTTGTTTTTTTCTTGTTTTTGGGTTTTTTTGTTTTGCTTTGTTTTTTAATCACAATTGCTCTGTAGTACAGCTTAAGGTCCAGGATGGTGATTCCACCAGAGGTTCCTTTAGTGTTGAGAATTGTTTTGGTTATCCTGGGTTTTTTGTTATTCCAGATGAATTTGCAAATTGCTCTTTCTAATTCTGTGAAGAACTGAGTTGGAATTTTCATGGGGATTGCATTGAATCTGTAGATTTTTTGCTTTTGGCAAGATGATCATTTTTACTATATTAACCCTGCCAATTCATGAGCATGGGAGATCTTTCCATCTTCTGAGATCTTCTTCAATTTCCTTCTTCAGAGACTTGTTCTTGTCAAACAGATCTTTTACTTGCTTAGAGTCATACCAAGGTATTTTATATTATTTGTAACTATTGTGAAGGGTGTTGTTTCCCTAATTTCTTTCTCAACCTGTTTATCTTTTGTGTAGAGGAAGGCCACTGATTTGCTTGAGTTAATTTTATATCCAGCTACTTTGCTGAAGTTGTTCATCTGATTTAGGAGCTCTCTGGTGGAATTTTTGGGGTCACTTAAGTATACTATCATATCATCAGCAAATAGTGATAATTTGTCTTTTTCCTCTCCAATTTGTATTCTTTTGATTTCCTTTTGTTGTCTAATTGCTTTGGCTAG
This sequence comes from Montemys delectorum, assembly GCA_019843815.1. Lineage (NCBI taxonomy): Eukaryota > Metazoa > Chordata > Mammalia > Rodentia > Muridae > Montemys > Montemys delectorum. The sequence goes on from JADRCD010153535.1 coordinate 3,470, forward strand.
GAATTCAAGTACAATATTGAATAAGTAGGGAAAGAGTGGGCAGCCTTGTCTAGTCCTTGATTTTAGTGGAATTGCTTCAAGTTTCTCTCCATTTAGTTTGATGTTGGCTATTGGTTTGCAGTATATTGCTTTTACTATAAAAACAAAGGTCTTATTTTTTTTTTATATGAAAGGGGAATCAAGAAGGAACGTCCAGTTAAATGAGAGGGGAATAACAGGCAGGAGGTTGTTATCATCATGTGGAATCAATAGAGTATGAGTGAGAAAGCAGCAGCCACCCTGCCAATGCTCCCTACCACCACTCAGACAAATGATTGCATCATGTACAACAACCATGGTACCCTCATGGAAGTGACTGATGATTCCTAACAGCAATTGTGATGAAGAAGAAGAGCAATTTCGGTAGGAGAAGAGTGGGTTTTTGGGTAGAACAGAAGAAGAGGAGTTGCACATAGTTACATAATGGAATGGAAAAATAAAGTGGAGCAAACAAGGGACATGCACATATTGGTTTTTGACAATATCACCAATTCCATCTATAGCAAAAACATAGGATGTTGGATGCAAGCATAGAAAACAAAATGAGGGGCAATTTGAGGATGAGCAGATCACTCAGTTGGTAAAATACTTGCTCTAAAAGCACAAAAGCCTATGAAGTTTGATCTTGGAACTCACATAGAAGAGTTGACATAGCAATACATACTTATAATTACAGTACTAAGGATGCAGGGAAGGGAATGGGTAAATCCCTGGCCAGGTAGTCAAACATACTTGGTGAGACCTAGTTGTAAGAGGCACTAAAAGATAAAGGTGGTCAGTATCTACGATACTGAGGTTTTCCCCTGAGCTCCACACACATTCACAATCATGTGCACATCTGTGATAGGCAGGCATGAACACACACATGCACACACACACACAGACATACACAGACATATACAGATACCTATACACACACACACACACACACACACACACACATACACACATACACACACATACACACACAGAGGCAATGGTGTTCTGTCTGTGGAAAGTCTCTTCTGATCCTTTGAAATAGTAATTTATTGAAACTGATGGTAAGAAAGTAATATTGAGGAATGAAAATAGATTATATGAAGTAGTCACTTTAGAACAGCTCTGGGAACACAGTATAATTCTTTGCAAAATACTTTAGTTTCAAGATCTCATAACAATTGTTTCTCTATATATAAAATAATATAATAAAATATATAAAATAATAATCGATTATTATAAAGAAAGAATATACAATATATAATCATAATATCCAGGCATAAAGTATGGTGTAGAATTGAATTTAACCAATGACCAAGACTCCTTAAACTATGGAAAGAAAGATAAAGACATAAAACTAAACACAATGGGGTGATAATAGTGATTGACCATTAAACAGATTTTAACTATAAAATAGCAACAAAGACATCAGTAGTTGAGGGGGCAATTAACTGGTTATGACAACCATGCATTAAATTATATATACATATCAAAAATATATGAAATAAAAATGTGCTGCCATTTTCGGATGTGGGAAGGATAGGATTCCTTCAAACTGTATTTAAAAATTGTCTTAATCATTGGCCACACACAGTACTGATCTTGGGAGTAGGTGCGGGAGTAGGTGCCTGAGATAAAAAAGGCCACATATATAAATTCAAACAAGGTTATTCTCCTTAATATTATTTAACAATGCTAACATCTGAAAGATTAAAGTTATATATTTATGAACTCTCAACACTGTCTTCCAAATAGTACAAAAATTTGAACTCCCTTAGTTAACCTATTACTTTTATTTCCATTCTAGTACATTCTTGTATGCATATACATTTACTTCTACTTGGAATAGTTATTGAATTTTTTCCATTAAACACAGGCATTTGTGAATCCTTCTTTGATTATTTTGGATGAATGTGTATTGATGGATGATAGACAATACATACATACATTCATGCATACATGTATGCATATATACATGTATGAACACATACTTACATATGTATATGAATGGATGATAGAAAGAAGGCTTGATAGATGATAGATAGATAGATAGATAGATAGATAGATAGATAGATAGATAATAGCATTTGTGAGGTCTCTATGAAATTATGTGTTTCTTAAATTAAAAGCTTTGCTTACCTATGCACATGTATGTTGTGTCTGATAGAATTTCTGACATATAAATGTGTCTAAAATGAAAAACTAGGGCCCAGGAGATAATTTGGTGGGTAAGAGAAAGCAGGACAATTAGAGTGTGAAGCCCTAGTGAGATCTTTATGGAGGTTATACTGAATAATTTTATGTCAACTTTATACAAGCTAAAGTCATATGAGAATAGTGTACCTCAATTAAGAAATTGTCTCCATAAGGTAAGTCCATAAGAAAGAATTGAGAGCATTTTCTGAAATAGTGATTGATGGGAGAGGGCCCAGCATATGATAGGTAGTGATGTCCTTGGACTAATAGTCCTGGGTGCTATAAGAAATCATACTGAGCTCACCATGAGGTGCAAGCCAGTAAGCATCACCCCTCCATGCCTGCCCTGTTTGAGATCTGACTTTCTTAAGTGATGAAAAGCAATTATTCATGTATTAGGAAATAAAACCTTCCCTCTTCAATTTGCTTTATATTCATGGTGTTCCCTCGCAGCAATAGAAAACCTAAGACAGAGGCATTTTCTTGATTGAGTTCCTCCCTCGCTTATGACTCTAGCTTGTGAAAAGTTGACATAAAAGTAGCCAGTATACAAAGTTTCTGATACACTGAGAGATCTTGTCTCAAGAAAATGAACCTGATAGTAACATGAGAAAACACCCAGCTTCCATTTACACCACACACACATGCACACACACACACGCACACACACACACACACACACACACACACCACATAGATGAATTAGTGAATTATAATATACTTTATTTTACTCTTGTTTATAATATTTAAAAAGTATAATAACTAATTCATTTATTTCTGGATTTCTAGCTATTTAGATATGAAATAAAAAGTTAATAGGTTGATTGAAAAGCAAATATTGTTATTAAATACATAAGTCAAACTTTTCTTTGTTCCTTATTTATCTTTAACTCAGATGTCTTCAGTTTACCACAAACCATGAAACCATATAAATGTGTACAAGTTTCACCTCCATTAACTTTGCCATGTATTAAAAAATTGTTCTTACCTCCCATAAGAGCTCAGGGACCTCTGGAGAAGAGGAGGCAGAAAGAATGGAATAGCCAGAGGATATAGAGTGGATTTCATCTGACTCAACGGAACGAAGCTCTATAAACATACAAAGACTGGAGCAGCATAGACAGAGCCTACAGGAGTCTGCACCATGTCCTCTGCATATATATTATAGCTTTCAGCTTAAAATGCCTATGGGAATACCGAGTGTGTGAACAAGTGACTCTCTGACTCTTTTTCCTTCTCTTGGGTCTCTTATCCTTCTTTTGGGTTTCCTTGTCTAGCCTCAATGTGATGGGTTTTGTTTCATCTTAAATTCTATTTTGTGCTGTTTAGTTGTTATCTCCTAGATATGAGACATTTCTAATGAGAGACAGAAAGTGAGTGGATCCTGAGGGAAGGGGAAGTAGCAAGGAAATGGGAGGAGTAGACAGAAGGGAAACTGTTAATCTTTTTAGTTGCAATTTTAATACTCTTTAAACTCTTGAAATTAGAGCAAGAAATTTTCTCCAGGGAAGAATGCACAAATTGGTTATGTGATACCAGATACAAACAATTCCATTTTTAAAAGTTTTTTTCATTTATTAAAAAGATATTTTTCTCATGCAATAGGTTTTGATAACAGTTCCCCTTCCCTCTACTTGTCCTACTTCCAGCAGAAAATCAGGGCATCAAGTGAGGGAGGGGGTTGCCATCCCACAATCAAAACTCTGATCCATAGTTGCTCTTGTCTGAAAGAACTGCAGGGATGGAAATGGAGAAGAGCCTGAGGAAAAGAAGTTCCAGCAACAGGCCCAAAATGAGATCCAGCTCAAGGGGAGGCCCCAAGGCCTGACACTATTACTGAGGATATGGAGCACTCACAAAAAGGGACCTATCATGAGTGCCCTCTGAAAGACCCAAGAAGCAGCTAAAAGAGTCAGATGCAGATATTTGCACACAACCAATAGACAGAAGCTGCTGACCCCTGTGCTTGAATTAGGGAAAAGCAGGAAGAAACTGAGGAGTAGGGCAACCCTGTAGGAGGACCAGTAATCTCAATTAATCTGGACCCCCGAGATCTCTCAGACACTGGCCCATCAACCAGGCAGCATACACCAGCTGATATGACTCCCCCGACACATATACAACAGAGAACTGCCAGGTGTGGGTTTAGTCAGAGAAGATGTACCTAACCCTCAAGAGACTGGAGGCACCAGGGAGTTTAGAGGTCTGGTGAGGTAGGGGTAGGGAGACAGGGGAGCAGAGAGGAGGTATAGAATGTAGAACAGTCGGAGGGTGTACCAGGAGGAGAATAAAATCTGGTTTTAAAATAAACAAACAAACAATCAAATAAATAAAAGATTAAGAAATAATTAAAAGAAATATCACATTTATTTTTAAAACACATACTACTAAGATTGGGTGACTATATGAAATCTTGAAGCTCTTATAAAAGACCTGTGGGTTAATACATTGACAAAATCTGTCTGCCTAAAGTGAGCCATTAGCATTAGGACAATCAAATAAATGAGATGCTATTTACAAAGTTAAAGTACACCCATGTTAATGAGATTTCATGGATGAAATTTCCCTCGCATACATCTGTGAATACAAGGATATATATTTAGAAGAGTTCCTATGATCATCCTAAAATTGCATAGAGAATGAGCAGGATGTGTTTATATATTGAGGTAAATATTATAAATATATCAACAAAGTAGCATAGGCTACAAATTTGAGAGAAAGCAAGGCAAGAGGTGGGGCACATAGGAGGGGTGTGAGGAAGAAAAGTAGAAAGAGCAGAATTATGTAATTGCATTTAAAATAAAATTATAAATAAAAAAAAGTACAAGAAAATCTCTAAGCATAAAACAAGAGTGTCACATTCTGCTGAGAGAGTGCCAAGTCTGAGAAAAAGTTGATACTTTTGGGATCTGGCAGATTCCACACATTCCGTCCATGTCACCAAGATATACTAATAAGTCCTCATGTTGAGAGACTTCCTCCACTACTTGAAAGACAGAGTTTCCCTGCTAGTTGGAGTCATCATTTGTGTTTTCTCATTGGCGTCATCAGATGCTAATCCTTGTCATGTCTGTGCTGAAGGGGACATCTACTGTGTAGTAGTATGTTGTCCTCTCCGGCTAGACTCTGGGTTCTTACAGACGTTGAGAGAAAAAGGTGTACTCTTCTCTAGTAATCACATCTCAAACCACACCTCCATCACTGAGGAAGCAATTCTCCTTTTAGAAAGCTAGTCCAGGGCTTATTTAGTTTTGAAGAAGATTCAAATATATTTCAAAGAAACAGAGAAAGAAGGTTTGAGTTTCTAAAGTAAATACTCTGAGAAAACAGGTAGTAGGAAAGTCTCTTATTTGACAGCAAGAATTAAACCTTATGTTTCAATTTATATTTACTCTAAAATCATAACTTAATAATTTGTGTGAATGAAGCAACTGTTTTACTAGCAAATATAATCATGTATTTATTATGTTTAACAATTCTACATACCATTTGTCATATAAATATATACATGCATACATACATAATAAATATGTGCATTTTAAAGAAGATTAAAAGAGTAGTGTTAACTCAGTACTGACATATGGAAGGTTAAAAGAAACTTGGCTTAATTGCTTTCAGCACAATATGTAATAGTATAAAACTATCCCATTAAAATGGCAATATTAAGTCTGGCTAAACTCATAGTAGCAATTCAGAGATAAATTAATACTTGTTAATTCAACAGAGCACTCTAATGAGCTACAAGAATGGAGGTGGGTAGGATTTGGGCTTGTTGCTTCAATAGCAGCTCTACATTTGTCATCACTAGTATTTGGAAACTCAGCATCTCTTTAAAAAATACAGTAAGTCTAATTGCTAGGCTCATTGGGGTCTTACCTGCTTGATTAAACCTTATTGAAAGGTCTTGTGGGGGATTTCCAAGCTGCTCAGTTGTTAATAAGCTTGTATTAAGCTATTCCCCTTGCAGTACAAGCAATTCAAAGACATAAGGGACCTAGTCAGGGGATAGTATTAAAAAGTGTCTAGTGAGTTGCTTAATTAAAAGAAAGAGTCTACAATGCAGTCAAGAAAGGAAGGATTTTTTAGAAGAATGCCACCCTTATGTTATTTTAAACTCCAGGCTTCTGTAGTGGGAACGTGAACATTTATTGCTTCATTTTATTAATAAGTATTTTCACACAAATATGAAATACCCTGTGAAATAAAGGTTTTTTTTTGGGTCAGGATAACCAAAATTCTAAGAAAAATGAGCGTGAAGCAAATAATGGGGGAAAAATTCCCTTTATCATAGCCTCCCCTTGATGGCAATTAAAAACTAGCAATAAACCACAGAGTGACACCCAGCAGGATTTATTAGGCCACGTTAAACATACTTAAGCCTGTTCCTGCTGTTTCTTGTGTGGAATATTGCAACGTACCTGAGTCCTCATGGTCATCGTTAAAAAGCTCAGGTTTAATCTAACTTCCTCTACAAAAATTGTTATACTGACTGCATCCATTGAATTTGTTCTCTGAAATAATCCCCGGTGATCAGTCAGAGCCTCATAGTTTAGGAATTGTTGCCTACAGTCGCATAATGTTCTGTAATTGTCTTCATTTCCAAAGTAGACTTCAATTCCTCAAAGCCTTCTCTTAATCTTCTGTTCACAGGTAAATTATTTCAAATCGATCTGATCCTTTGAACATCATTAAGATATTCTTATTAAACCACGCAAATCTTCCACTTTCCTTTCATGTCGGACTTTAATGTTCATCACAGGCACAAAGCTCTTTTGTAGACTGATTATAATTTTACACTTGCTTCTAGGATAAGAGCAGACACAAGAGTCAAGTTTAACTTCACAATGCTATCCCATTTTCATCTGCACGGACTCTCAGTCATTTATTTACATTAGCTTTATCGTATAGCTGGATATTTTGGTTTGGCTGCTGCCTTTCTTATTTCTGGGAATATTAGATTCTAACATCTATTATGGATGGACATACTTCTAATATCTCAGAATCATAGAACTTCACCTCTTCCAGAATGTCACAAGTTGGAGTTCACATTGATTAACTAGTGAAAAGAAAGATGCCAGGACTCGATAAGATGCACTGAAGTGTGAATTTATTGAAGGAAGTTCAAGAGACCTGTTAGCACTGAGGTTAAGAACTGCCCATGATGAAGAGTGACTGCTATTGAAGTCAGAAAGTGTAAGAAAAAATGACCAGCCAATGACTGAGTTTCCTCCACTAGCTGTCAAAATAATAGCATGAACATGGACAGACTGAGCATTACATTCAGCTATTATAGGTTCTGTCCAAGAGATTCTGTCTGTACTCTCCTCCCAGTCAGGAAGCTGAATACAATCTGCTTACAAACTCTGCTCCTCAATCTAGCCATTTCTTCATCCAAAGTCACCACATGTTTGTTGCCCTCACTCAGAAGGATCAAGGTGAATCTGAATCCTCACCTCTTGGAAATTGATGCTTCAAAATCAGAAGCAGAGGGTCAAGAGATTCCGCCGTGGTTGAGTGTGTATTTCTCTTACAGGTTTGAGTCTCAGCATCCATACTGGGTGCTCATAACTTCCTATAACTCCAACTCCAGGGAATATAATACCATCTTCTGACCTATTTGGGCACTGGCACTCAGGTACACATGCCCATACATAGACACAAACACACAGAAAATACAAAATAAATAAATAAATATCTTTTTAAATAGAAGTAGGTTATTTTAAAAATAGAAGGGATCAAGAATCAGGGACCCACTAGTTTCCATATTCAGATATCTCTTGGGCACTTTTCATTAATTTTTCTTTTTTCTTTTTTTCTTTTTTTTTTCTTTTTTTTTTTTTTTTTGGAAATTTTCTTTATTTACATTTCAAATGTTATCCCATTTCCCGGTCTGCCCTCTCACCCCAAAACCCCCTTTCCCATCCCTCTTCTCCCTGCTTCTATGAGGGTGTTCCCCCACCCACCCATTGCTCCCTCCCTGCCCTAGAATTCTCCTACACTGGGGCACTGAGCCTTTACAGAACCAAGAGCCTCTCCTCACATTGATGCCCAACAAGGCCATCCTCTGCTACATACACAGCTGGAGCCCTGGAGCCCTCCATGTGTACTCTTTGGTTGGTTGTTTAGACTCTGGGAGCTTTGGGAGTCTAGTTGATTGATGTTGTTGTTCTTCCTATGGGGTTGCAAACCCCTTCATTGATTTTTCTTGTTCAATTTTGATATGATGGTTTTGTTTCATCCTATTATTTTTGTTGTATTTTTAAAAAATACCAAATGAGATCATTAATTAAAATTTAGCCATAAGGTAAAGGTTAATACCTGAACTGTCACTTATAGCTACTGAGAGGAGGAAAATCATACAAATACTAAACTGGAAGTAATAATATATATGCAAAGGACCTAATGCAAGGAAAAACATTTTTTCATACAATATAATGTGATCACAGTTTCCCTGACCCCCAATTCCTCTCAAATCCTCCCTACTTCTTCATCCAACTAATTCCATGCCTTCTTCTTCTCTTTCTTTAGAAAACAAACAGGCAATTAAAAAATAATGGTAATAAAAGGAGCACAACACATACACATAAAAGTTCCATAAAAAACTAAAATTAGAAAACATAATATACAAGCAAAAGATCAGTAAGAAAAAACTACTTAAATTCTTATGAGTCAAAATTATTATTTTTTGAATAAGAATGGCCCCCACAGGTCTATATATTTGAATGCTTAGTCCCCAAGGATTGGAAGGGTTAGGATTAACTGTGGCCTTCTTGCTTTGAGATTTCAAAAGCCCATGTACCAGTCTCTCTCTTTCTTTTTCTCTCTCTCTCTCTTTCTCCCTCCCTCCCTCTTTCCCTCCCTCACTCTCTCCCTCCCTTACCTCTCCCTCTTTCTCTCACTATCTGGTTGGTGGATAAAGATATTGCTCTCAATTACTTATCTAGCTTCATGTCTATCTACTGCCATGCTCCCGCCCATGAAACTGTAAGCAAGTCCCCAATTAAATGTGTCTTTTTTTTTTCCAAACTAAGAGTTGCCGTGATCATGGTGGTCATGGTGTGGCTTCAGAGTAAGAAAAGACTCACTAAGGCAAATACGATTCAGTTCATTTTGTGTTGGCCATATGCTGCTGGCATGAGGAATGCTCTTACGTATTGTTTGTATATCCAGTAAGACTCCATTAAAGAATATTAATTTTTTTTCTTTGTGAACACTTGTCAGTTGGAGATAGCATCCTGGTTAGGGTTGGGAATTGTGACTCAGGGTCCTACCTCTATGAGTCTTAGGACCCAGTGTGGCTTGAACCTGTGCAGGCCATGTGCATGCTGTGACAGTCTCTGTGACCTTGTCTCTGTGAGCACATTAGCTATGTTGTAATTTTTAAATTGTATTTCTAGTGTCGTTCTCCATAAAGTTGTTTCTGTACATAGTTCACTTTTTAAAAAATCTGTTTTCATACATGAATATGATATATTTAGATTTGAGGCACCTCCTCTTTCTCCCTCTAACTCCTCCAGGACCCCTTCAGAAACTAATGATAATTGGTCCAAGTTTAAAAATTACTGGGGAAACAAAGGCTTATCAAAACTTTATTCAGTTTTGTAAATTTAGCAAATTCATATATTACAATGTCTCTCTTTTCCTATTTGGTTTGTTTTATCCTTCTACTTCTCTGGTTCCTGTCCTTTTGTTTCTATTTTATACAACATATGCATTTTGAAATTTTTATAATGTATTATTACATAAGCAATGTTGGCTTATTAAATAGGATGATCATAGTTTAGATGAAATGATAATAAAGCCTGGAATGATATTCTTCTTACCAAATATAAATAGAATTTTGTACGAGAAGTGTCATATCCTACCCACAAACAACTTCATAGACTTGGACAGCAACTTGGTCTACAGACAAGCTATTCCAACTACATAGTGGAAAGATTAGACCACAAACTTTGTAGAGTGATAGTACAAAGTATTTCCCAAACAAATTGAAAGAATAAGGTAAAATGCCCTGGAGAAGCCTTAGAACATTGGCAGATAACTAGACAAAGTTAAGATATTTCCAAAAGAAACAATCAGTGTTCAGAAGCACAAAGCCCCCATAGGAAGCTTTAAATCTTGATTATTATGCTACAAAGTCTGGCTATTTGACTCTGAGTTGTTTTCAGCCTATGCTTCCACTTCAACATGAACCTGTTGAAATCACCTAAGTCCTGAACATGCTAGGACCTAATTCCTTAACCTATAATGTGCTGAAGAACCACCTGAATGACAGCTTTGAAATAGACTTTTACCTGCATAGAAGTCAGCTTGTCCAATGATCATTTGACTTCAAGAGCTCTGAATCCCCTGTGCTGAGCATAATACCTCTCCTCCCCTAAATTATTATATATCATATGAAAAAGCTGTACTTGTTCAAAAGAATCCTCAAATTTCCTCTTTGTCAAACAATCACAAAACAGCTTCTCCTCTCTCCCTGTGGTCAATTCTCTGATAACAGTAAACCTGAAGGCCACCTGGAACCCTCTATTCTAGGCCTCCTTTGTCTACAATCTCAATAATTTTTTTATTTGTGCAAAAAGTGATATCATAGTATTTGTTGCCCTAGAACAAGGAAAACTTAGTCAGTATCATTATTTCCAAAAGAGGAAAATGACTCTTCCACTAATATAGTATATCATGGGTAAATAAAGTTATAATCCCTTATAAAAGAGATAAATAATAGAAAACTTATGAATTTCAACTCAAATAGCATTTTCCTTACCTACTGATATTATTATGAAACAAACAAAATTGTTTAAAAACTATTAGTTTATTTTTTCCTAAAACCACTTACTTCATGGAGTCTTTTGTCCTACAAACATACCAAAAAGATATGCTTTGTTTTTCTCCTTGAAAAAGACATCTTGCTTGGATTTGATTTGTATATGAATGAAACATTCAACATGCTAATTTTCTGGTTAATATTCCCCTTTGGCAGGAACCAGCAAAGGATAATTGGCAGTAATGCGATTCAAACTTACTTGAATTTGTAGCTGTTAATTGAACCTTCACTTTTAGTAACTCTGCATAGAAACATAGAAATAAATTTATTCGCATAAGATGTTCTTAAATCTCCCTCAGAAAAGATAACTGGCAATCTGGGGAGCATCCCATATCCTCCCTCCCATCTGGAATCAGGGGGATCAACTCTAAATAACCTTTGGTATTGTCTTCTAATCTCAGGGTGTGATGATTATAAGATGGGCTACTCACCTATTTATCTCTAAAGGAAAAGCGAGCACGGTCGGTCACAAAGCAAGTAAAAGTCATTAATCCAAGACGGGGACTTTGAACTAATTTCAGTGAATGATGAACATAGTCAAGAGGTGATTTTAAATTGTAATGATGAAGAAAGCAATTGGACCTATGCAGATTTGAGAAGTTGTACTAGGAAAAATAATGAGAAAAGAGGATACTTAATCACATTCACAAAAAAATTATAGGAATACATAATTAAAGCAATGATCATGAGTAATAAACTCTGGGTGAGATATCTTTCAAATATCACCAGAAATAGAATAAGTAGCAAAAAAAAAAAGATACTGTCTTCTCTGTGTTATGTACAACTTATGGGAGAGTGGCTTGGATTTGGCCACTTCACCAGGGCCGGCAAACCAAACAGTTATCATCTCTTAGAGGCCTGCTCCTTTCTCAAGATGAGATGGACAGGGGGCAGAGGAAGGGAAGGGAGTGGATCTAGGAAGAGAGGAGATTGAGAGGAACTGAAAGAAGTGGAAGGAGGGGAAACCAGTCTGGATGTTTTGCATGAGAGCAGAAATCTACTGTTATAGGTAGGTAGATAGATAGATAGATAGATAGATAGATAGATAGATAGATGATAGAAAGTCAATAACTCTGAGTTTCATATGGTCAAGCAAAAAATAACTTGTATATTTGATCTTGAAAAAAATAAGATGTAACCAATAGGCAAATCCCTAAACAGCCTGTGTGATAAGGATATCCTTCTGATTTTATCCTTTATGATATAACCTGATCTGAAATGGCCACCTTTCTTTCCTCATAATATTCCTGCTTATTTTTGTCTATAAAGCCAATATGCTCTGCTATTTTATTGGATAATATATTATAAATAAAAATCAACAAAACATCTAAGCTAAATTTATTGTAATTTTGTTTCATGCCATTTCTTATCAGTGATAGAAATTTCACATAGAAACCTAAGACAATTAGCAAGTGTAGAAAATACCCAGACTAAATAGATATAAGTGGGCACTGTGTAGGTAAGAGAGGACTGAAGAAATTTTAATGTTTTAAATTATACATAAACAAAAGACTAATATATTTTAATATCTTCTGAGGAAAGATAATTAGGTATGATTTTATACATGACTTCATTTTCTAGAGAAAATTTGAAGAAAAGCAACTGTTCTTGGGAAATGCAAATGTTGAGGAAGGAAAAGTCAGTTTTCTCCAATGGAGTCTCATTAGGCATATAAAGCACACTTCAGGACAGGCCCCATGACCAGAAGTAGCTAGCCAACACAAAACAAACTCAGTGGTATTTTGTGGACTTTTCCTAGCATTTCCCTCTGTGTGTGTGTAAAATCATCCGGATGACAATTAATACTCATAATGCACACCAGATGCCCTGTACTCTGTAGATACCTCTAACATAAAGCACGTATTCCTATGGCTCCAGTTTGCAAATGATCCAAGAGATATACAACAAGCAAACATTATCGCACAAATGGTGACAAAGCTGTGGTTCTGGAATCATAGGCTTCAGGGACCTTGTTCTTCATCTTTTCCACTATCAACAGCTGCAACTTAACAAAGATGGCTATATGCAAGGCTACATAGTGTCCTGCAGAGAAATTTAACAAATAACTTTAAACAGATAAGGAAATCAGGTAACCTAGCACACCAGATTTTAAACTGTATTTTTCCTCTTCCCAAGAGGAATCCTTTGTGATCTCAGGCCTCACATAAATCTCAACACTGATAGGAAAGCAATTTAAACCAGTCTAGTAACAGGTGAGGGACCACTTAGTCAAGCTACATGCTCACAAGTAATCTAGACTTGATGAAATCTACCCCAGAGCATGAAAAACTACTGATTAACTCTCAGTGCCATTATCTATTATATTTAAAGACTCACTGAGGAGTGGTGAGACTCCAGATGTCTAAGCAAATACAAATATATTAGCCACAATACGCTCAAAAACAAATAAATAACATTATCCTTAGGAATTGTCATCACGTAAACTCAGAGAGGGAGCTGCATAGTCTCTGAAACAATACATGAAGGAATCTCTACCCAAAACTGACACAAAGGTGAAGTAATGAGAAGAGCTAAAATAGATTGATCAAAAGGGATGGTGGGTCTCAAAGGTGCTAACTAACTCCCTTCTTAAAGGACAAACTAAATGTACTGGAGAAAGTAGAGAAGGATACATGGAGCATATGCAGGTGAAGTGGTTAACTCTAAAGATAACCTTAATATAACGTCACAAGTCATTTTCCCTAGAAAGTATTATTATTTTTATACTGACTCATTTGTACTTGCACGATAAAGCATCAAGCCTAAATCCGAACCACCTTGAATTGCCAAGACAGCAGTAGTGACTAGCACCAGGTGATAGACAGCAGTGGAAGTACTGTCATGTGCAGTAATCCACACATGTGGAATGCTGCTACCCAGTGCGACAATTCTCAGAAGAGGGACCTGGGAACATGAGTGGACTGTGAGAACAAGACCTCATTCATAATCATTCTTAATCTAAGGTATCAAGGAGTTCAGAGCAGAATGAGGAGTTAGGAGGTATAACCCAGTTCTCAGGTGGTAGAAGTAGCTTACTAAGAGTTTACCCTTGAAAGGTATACTTGCCCCTGTTCATCTATACACCACTACCACATCTGTATGTGTATGTGTGTGTGTGCACATGTGTGTAAATGCATGAGAGCATGTGCACACATATGTGTGTGAATACATTAGAGGGAGTGTGAGTGTGTGCGTGTGTGTGCGTGTGCGTGTGTGTGTGTGCGCGTGTGTGTGCGTGTGCGTGCGTGTGTGTGCGCGTGTGTGTGTGTGTGTGTGTGTGTGTGTTGGGAGGTAGGCAGCCTCCACTACCACAAACTCTTACTACCTTGATACTTTACTTCCCTGTCAGCTTAATACAAATGATACCTGCAGAACACAAATAGAACCTTGGACATTGTGAGCCAGAATAAACGTAACCTTCTTTAACTTAACTTTCTGTAATGTATTGTCATAGGGTACACATATAAAAGCAATGTTAGCTTAAATTATAGATCTTTTGTAGTGATAACCTAGCTCATCCAATGAAGGTCTCTTTTTCTAAGTAAATGTTAGGTACCATTGTTCATTCTTTTATGTTGAACTTGTCTGTCGTTCAAGCCATTCCCTTTTTCTCAGAGTTTCCTCCTGAGTTTCTTTTGCTTAAAATATTGATTTTTAACACTAATTTGTTGAAACTTTGTGTTAACTCTTTTGAATGGGTGTCTCTATGCTTCAGTATCAGTGAAATGCACTTTTTTTTTTTTTT
>JADRCD010153543.1:0-25265 GCA_019843815.1 Montemys delectorum
TTTTTTTTTTTTTTTTTTTAATTTACAGCACTCATTTCTTAACTCACTTCTGGGCCTTTTAGTCAGGACAACACTTCACTTGTGGAGATTTAAAAATATCCCGGTCACAAGGTTAGCCCCATCTCATGTATGGGCTTGCACACACATGATGATTAGGTTGCCTGGGAAAAGAACATCATACCAGAAAAATCTAGGCTAGGGGAATGACTGTAATGAATATATTTATTAGTGCCTCCTTGGAGCCAAGGTAAAAACATATCTGAACTGACTGTGCTCTTTCTATATGAGAGAGCACACATAATGGTTAGTAAAGACCATTTTTTCCTTCTAGTACTGAATTTTCAGAGGCTTTTATTTTATAGGTGTTTATAGAAAGACAACAAACATATAATGATTGAATCCTTCGTGCTTTTTTTGAAAGTGCAGAAATGTTTCATATGCAGCTACTTTTACAAACGGCTCAGTGGCTAAGAGTCTTTGCCGCTCTCACAGAGGACCTTAGCTCCGTGCCCAACACCTTTATCAGGTGGCTCATAACCTCCTGTAACTCCAGCTCCATGGGACCTGATGCCGTCTTCTGGTCTCTGTGGGTACCAGTATGCACGTGAGGATACATAGACAGACAGATAGACAGTCAGACAAAGACAGCCTTTCTCTTCCTCTCCCTTCCCCTCCTCCTCCTCCTCCCTCCTTCAATCTGAAGCTCAAACCTCAGTGCTAAATCTTAAGTGTGGCATTGTAGGACATGCTTATAATCCTAGTATTTAGGAAGCAGATGCAGGAGGACCAAGAGTTCAAGGCCTGTCTGAGCTCCATGACCAGACCCTGTCTCACAGACACACACAGTGTTAATTATAGCCTTGGGAATGGGTTTCTTATGACGAGCTCGGTGATCCAGTGTGCAGTTTCTCTGTCATCCGCCCTAATAAAATCAGGAGGGAAAGCAGCACAGATCGTCCATTTCCAGGCTCTCTGCAGGAGCTCCCATCAGAAAGATGCCTCCCTAGCCAGATCCTTACTGGGCAGCTTACATCTGAGGTACTCTTTGCTGAACCTCTGCTTGCCAAGAATGGCAGACAGAGATGGGAAGAGGAAGGTGTGACACCAATGCAAGAACACCGTGTCACAGAGGTTCTTGTAGACTGGACTCTGAATCCCTGCACTGTAGCCTCAGCCAATGGACCAACACCTGAGTCTCATCCACCAGTGCTGTGTAGGTGGCAGACAGTGGAGGCCACTGCCACCAGCCCCAGCTCTGGGCATGCTGTCTGTCAGCCACAGTTGGGAGTTCAAGGACAATTTTTGTTTATTTGTATGATTATTTCCTGCTGCCTCACTCTATGAGGTCTCTCAGGCTGACCTCAAATTCTCTACCTTAAAATTTTCGTAGTTATAATTAGATAATTGCATGTGCCCAGTGCCTACCTTATAGGGCAGCACACTTCTATTAGCGCTGATAAGCCACCAAGGGCATACCAAGGACATAATCATCAAGAAAAGTTTTTAAACATGAACTATTCTATAGCTTCAAGGTGGGGACATCAAAGACAGAGGCAGGAGCAGAAAGCTGTCTGGGAAGAGTGAATTTTAAAATGAACACGTCATCAAAGGATCCTGCCTGCCTCTGTCTGGCTGCAATGATTCTCAGCAGCTTTGTGCTAATCGGCTCCCTTAGGTAGACTAAGTATTTGATTAAAAGTCATCAGATGATGTTAAAAAAGCCACTGACTTACTCTTGGTGTATGTACCCTGTCACACTCAAAGGACAGCTTTGGGAGTCTTAGAAAAGTCGACAACAGGGACAAACTGCAAGAGGATTGGGATTTTATGCTACTAACAGTTCAGAAAAGTTACCAAGGTTGTACAGTTAGGAGGATCCCTGCAACTTCTCCTCATGGATAAAGACGTTGTATTTGAGTCTGTGGGGGTTAGTTTCAAATGTCAGCCTGACACAATTGAGAAGCATCTGGGAAGGGATTTCCGTGAGATATTGACAGGGAGGGATACCCTGGGAGGCTATCCACAGGGATTATCTTGATTAACAGAAGTGAGAAGACCATTCCACTGTGGGTGGCACCGCTGTCTTGGCCAGGTAAAGCGAGCCAACACTAGCACACACTAATTCATTGTTTTCTACTCTTGCCTCTGGATGTAATGTGACTAGCTGCTTCAGGTTCCTGCCGTCTTGGCTTTCCTATAATGGACTATGTGATGAACTATGAGCTAAGACAAACCCTTTCCTCCTTAAATTGGGGTGTTTTATCAAGGAATCAGAAAAAAACCCACTAAGATAAATTTTTTTTTGGTAGAACATGATTTTAATATTTTCAACTGTTAATAATCAACAAGCAGAATAATTATTTTAAGATATATTTTGTTGTTATGTATCCCTTTTTATTTCTGATTTTGTTAATTAGGATACTATCTCTGTGTCCTCTGGTTAGTCTGGCTAAGGGTTTATCTATCTTGCTGATTTTCTCAAAGAACCAGCTCCAGGTTTGGTTGATTCTTTGTATAGTTTTTTTTTTTTGTTTGTTTCTATGTAGTTGATTTCAGCCTTGAGTTTGATTATTTCCTGCTGTCTACTCTACTCCTCTTGGGTGAATTTGCTTCTTTTTGTTCTAGAGCTTTCAGGTATGCTGTCAAGCTGCTAGTGTAAGCTCTCTCCAGTTTCCTTTTGGAGGCACTTAGAGTTATGAGTTTTCCTCTTACCACTGCTTTCATTGTGTCCCATAAGTTTTGGTATCTTCATTTTGATTAAATTCTAAAAAGCCTTTTAAAAGTCTTTAATTTTTTCTTTATTTCTTCCTTGATCAAGTTATCATTGAGAGCATTGTTCAGCTTCCATGTGTGTGTGTGCTTTCCATTGTTTTTTGTTGGTATTAAGACCAGCCTTAGTCTGTGGTGATCTGATAGGGTACATGGGATTATTTCAGTCTTCTTATATCTCTTGAGGCCTGTTTTGTGACCGATTATATGGTCAGTTTTGGAGAAGGTACCATGAGGTGCTGTGAAGAAGGTATATCCTTTTGCTTTAGGATGAAATGTTCTATAAATATCTGTTAGATCCATTTAGTTCATAACTTCTGTTAGCTTCACTGTGTCTCTGTTTAGTGTCTGTTTCCATGATCTGTCCATTGCTGAGAGTGGGGAGTTGAAGTCTCCCACTATCATTGTATGGGCTGCGATGTGTGCTTTGAGCTTTAGTAAAGTTCCTTTTATGAATGTGGGTACCCTTGCATTTTGAACATAGATGTTCAGAATTGACAGTTCATCTTGGTAGATTTTTCCTTTGACCAGTATAAAGTATCCTTCCTTATCTTTTGGTTGAAAGTTGATTTTATTCGATATTAGAATGGCTATTCCAGCTTGTTTCTTGGGACCATTTGCTTGGAAAATTGTTTTCCAACCTTTTACTCTGAGGTAGTGTCTGTCTTTGTCACTGAGGTGTGTTTCCTGTATGCAGCAAAATGCTGCGTCCTGTTTACATATCCAGTCACTAAGATAATTTTAACTAGTAAAATTTATAGCAGTGACAGAAATTATTATATAAGCACTGCCCAAAATAGTTGGCCATGAGACAATCAGGTGCCATAGGGCAATTTAAATTTTACTTAAATTTTTTGTAATCTAATATAATTTAAATAATTGTATATAGCTAGTGGATACCATGTTGGGGAGCACAATCCCATCAGTTATAAACTAGTAAGAAAAAAAAAAGACTTCTTTGGGTCAAACTTTGTCATTACTTTGGACACTCCCAAGTAAGCTTGAATATCCCAAGGGCAACCTGTTCATAGCTTGTGCTCCAATTTTGGCAGCAATGTTAGCTGACGGTCAGCTCTGAGACCCAGGCTGGAAAGCTGTTCCTTCAGTGTGGTCTTTTGTTGCCATTGCAGACTAACTGGTAAACAGAGCCTCAAAGAAACAGAAACTTGGAAAGCAGGGAGATGCTGCCAAATGCCTGATTATCCAGCGCCACACAGGCTGTGGCCGGCAGCGGCCACTACCTTTCCCGCTGTGGTAAATAACGAAGACTGGGTTTCTCCAGCCTCAATCTCAATTCCTTCTAGACAGAGCAGCTAGAAAGCTTAGGGTTCCGTTTCTCAGGTGGTCATGTACATTCAGGCTGTGTGCTTCGGGCTGTGGAGGATCTGGAAGGGGAGTGAGAGACCACTGCCCTGTCTCCATTGTGGCTGGCAGAGCAGGGTATGAAGATATGGATGGAGAATGACCTCACACTGCAGCCTCTTGGTTACTGTTGCTGGTGCATAGACAGCTGGCTGTGCTGCTAGCTGTGGTGGGTCTTATGAGAAAGCATTTGTGGCCTCTGGAGAGCTACTGCAAAGATATGTCCTCGGACCCTCCATATCCCTGTGCTCTTACTGCCCTGCTATGTCCAACAGCTTTGGAAGCATCTACTGCCTTCTATGCAATCCATTTCCACTCCAAATACCTAGACTGATTTCTGTTTCCTGCCCTGATGTTTCTGATTGGCACATCTGCACTTAATCACCCATATTCTACCTAATCACCTTACCCACCTTCACCAATGGTAACTTCCTCTCTGCTTGCTTTGGGGATGACCATCTGGCCTGACTCTGTCTGTAGTAGCCCCTTTGAAAAGCTAGCATCTCATCCTTTCCCGCCAATCTAGACCTATGTCACACAGATGATTCAAAGAGACGAGGAGAGGCCCCTTTGAAGGTCACCACTTCCTTTTTTTGTGATGAGTTTATCTCTGAAAGGATCAGGATATAATGGCACGCTGTAGGAGGAATGGTGTTATCTCTGCCACAAAATGGTAGGGTCATTGCAGACAAAAGCTCAGTCCTAAGCTAGTTTGCTTCCTGCTGGGGAAAATCACAGTTCCAAGCCTGTAGAATGAACGCCTAACCAGACAAGCTGCTACAAAGGTGGTTTCTGCTCATGGGCAATGTAGGTGAGAGTGTGTGGATGGCAGAGGGAATACAGACCAACCAGGGAGACAGCACCAAAGCCAGCCTATGGAGAGACGGCTATTCTCTACTTTGTCAAAGAGGAACATCCAACTCCTGGAATTTCTCACTTCAGATCCATGGCGCCCCTATGAGATACGCACTCACTACCCTCTCTGTAGAACGAGAAACGAACCGTCCTGTGGACAAAACAAATAATGGCTCCAAAGTAGTTTGTTTTCGGCCTGAGAGAGGAGACGAAGAAGAGAATAAATGGGATATGCCTTCTGCAGCAGGTCTCTCATCACAAACACTCTGGCAGGCGCTTGTGTGGTCTAGAGACAGACAGCAGCACAGATTGACTTCCCTCCAACTATGCTCAGTGCTGTCTGAAGGCTTAATTCCTAGTGTGGGTGGTATTGATTTTATTTTCGTTCTTCTATTAAGAATTCTGGACCAGTTGAATATTTAAAAGCTCACTCTTCCTGGGGCTGGGAGGAATGACAAATTAAAAAACCAATCCAACCCTTTAGACTCTAGCACCGTCAGCCTCCTTACTTCCTTACTTCCGAATGCTTCCTTTTGCCTGTCCAGTGGTCAAGGAGCTAGAAGGCGGTGCTTACAGACAGGGAGAATCAATTTTGTTGTGAAACTTACAAGTCCAATTCTTCAAGTCCTAGAGCACTCACCCTACTCTTGCTGTAGTTAGCATAGGATAAAAATGAGGAGCTCCATGCAGAGCTAGCCATGGCACATATTTAAGCAGTAACTTTGTATCCTATGGCACTAAAGCTCCTTGCTCCTTTACTTGCTTAGTGGACAAAATGGAAGGAGTGAGTTTCCTACTCATCACTCGTGATTCCTTCCCTTTAATTTACCACTGCAGTTTCTTGGTGACTTCTTCCGAGAAGTCCTGAGCACACCCAGCTTCATCACACGGGCTGCCCAAGTCTTGTAACTCCTATGCTCGCTCCTTCAGTTGGGTGACCCCAGAGGGTCAGAATCTTCCCAGGCGGACAAAGCAACTGGTGTACAATTTGTTAGAAACCATTGCTTATACCCTCTACCAGCAGAGAACTTTCCCCTGAACCCTGCTTATTTCAAAGGGAGGCCACCATTTTTTGTCTCATGGTATGGTATTCACATTATTCTCAAAACCCGAGGGTACATTCTCTCAAAAAAAAAAGAGGCATCAGATAGAAGAGGATTCTATTTGAAAAATTTGTCACTCTTTTTTCTTTTCAGAATAACCTTTTCTGCACAAAAAGGGTACATATCCTAGAACACAAATTCTTTGAAGGCAGCAACTGTATCTTCTGTCTGCATTCTTGTCACCCAGTAGGATCTGGCACACAGTGGGGGCTTACTAAGTACCAGACAGATTGACTTCTCAGTCAGGCATCTATATATATGTGTATACTATAACTACTTTCATCAGTACAGACATCTGAAAAACTACGGACAGGACTCCTTGCTTCCTTCACATTCTGTGTCTTGATTGGTGGGCTCACCAGTGACGCTGCAAGCTCAGTGCTGTCTGTCTCCCATTTTTGTCTGAACAATCTTTTTGTTACTATGGTGATGCTTGGTTACACAGATGCTCTGCAAATGAAAGTGGGAGGAGATCATGAGAAAGATGCGGTTCAGGATGAAGAATCTGCCTGGAGGGCAACCTCCATGGTAATCGCAAAGCTTGTGCATACCCCACTTTATAACAATTTCCCTTAAATAAAACATGACAGCATACAGAACAGATGCAATATGCTGAAACTGAGCTCCACCAAGCCCACAGAGACTGTATTAAGTCTGAGATTAAAAGTGAATATTTTTAGACATTTGAGAAAGAAAAAAAAAACACAGGGCAGGGGAGGGATTAGGCCCATAGATACAACACTTGCTCATTTAGCTCATAAGGTAACAGCAGTAGAATTCCACAATAACGATGTGAGGCTATATTGAATAAAGGCTAGGGAGTAACCTGGATGGGGTCTGAGTAGTCAAAAAGATTTTAGTTACTCAGATGTGAGAGGCAAGAATTACCTAATATGATGGGAACATCTATTTGTAGCACTTGGCCTCTGATATGGCGAACTCTAAGGCCATATATGATCAGCGGAGGGTCTGAGGCAGTGCTGGAACACAACACAGACACGCCAACATCTGAGCCATAGAGTCAAGTTTCTCCACACTGGCTCTGCACTGAGCTGGTCTAAGGTTGGGAGAGCACGCGAATGCCTGGATTAGGTGCTGTGACACCATGGGAAACCTGCTACAATGCAGAGAAGGTTCTGGAAGGATACTTGAAGAATGCTGCTGTGGTGTCTTGATTTGTCTTCACTAAAAATGTTTGAGCTTCCATCCTCTAACAGCATTTATTGGCATTAATGGTTTCTTAAAATTACAATATTCAGTGATTAGTTAATGCAGCCTGGATCTCGGGGAAGGGAAGAATAGAGTACCTACACATGCCGGAAGTCAGGAATAGTTTCTGCCACTCGATACTAGCAAGTCTCAGGAGTGGATGTGCAAAGAGAGGAGGTGCCTATCATGGTTTCTGGAACACAGTAGGAAAATGATCTGGATTATTCCTGTGCAGGCCACTCAGAAAGGGCTTATTAAAGGGCTGCTGCATCTGTTAGAGACAGGAACAATGTCCACAGAGATCCAGAAGCTAGTATGAATTTGATGAATAAATAAGTGAATGAAACAGTTCCCATAGTTAGAGAGAGAGAGAGAGAGAGAGAGAGAGAGAGAGAGAGAGAGAGAGAGGGAGGAGAGAGGAGAGAGAGAGACATATCTCTATTTTTCCTTATGATTTCTCACTACCCCTTTGTTCTAACTTCCCCAGTATCACAGACACTATTACAGTCAGCCACACTGAGCTCTCCAAATGTTTACTCATTCCTTTCATTATAAATTCAATTAAGGACAAACACCATGAGTAACTAATGGGGAACTTTAGACCTAAAACCTTCCTGGCCCTTTTATCCTGATGACTATGAGGGCTGACACCCAAGCCACAAATGAACTGGCCACAATATTTCTTGACCCTCTGTATCATCTCCATAACTACAATGCTGGTCCAAGTTGCTGTGCCTGACTACTGTAACTACTCTAACCCTCTCCTAACTAGTAATGCCACAATGATTCTCAACTTCTATAATCAATATAATTGTTTTACAAAGCAGCTAGTTATATTTTTGGAATTTTATTTCTGTTTATAATTCTCTAGTAACTACAATAGGAGTCAGACTT
This sequence comes from Montemys delectorum, assembly GCA_019843815.1. Lineage (NCBI taxonomy): Eukaryota > Metazoa > Chordata > Mammalia > Rodentia > Muridae > Montemys > Montemys delectorum. The sequence continues at coordinate 8,193 of JADRCD010153543.1, forward strand.
TCTGTAGCTGTGATCAAATGCCTAACACAAAGAACCAAAGAAAGAAGAATTCACTTTGCCTCCCAGTTCTTGAAGGCAATCTTGAAGTCCATCATGGTGGGAAGAGTGCGCTAGAGCAGAATGGCTTGCCTCACGGTGGTCAGAAGACACAGCCAGGATGCCTGGAGTGTTTGTGGGAATCATAGCCCCATTCTGGAGAGTTTTCTAAACTTCCTGCATCTCTTATCCCTGGACTGTTAGCCTGCAATGAGGACGTCACGGGAACAGTTATAGTTGCTTAGGCACAAAGTGCCAGATGCCCTGCTTTCCTCTGACTGATGCATCAGGAAAATGGTTTGAACTTTTCATGCTGTAAACAGAACATAAGCAACTGAGAAATTAAATGGTGGCCATGTCTGTTACAGACTTTAATCTGTGCGGTATCCAGAGAGGTGTGATTTTATGGTAGTCTGTTTGTAAAGATTCCTACAAGGATATAGGTGTGTCCTAAATCTTCGTCCCTTAGTTAACTCTGGAAACATCTTCATAGACATATCCAGAGGTGTGTTCTGCCAATGTCCTAGGTCTTTTCAACCAAATCCAGTTGGCAAGGAAATCTAAGCATTATATCTTCTCATTATCTGTATTTAAAGCCCAAATGGCCCCCTTTGTCCACATCTTGCATTCTCAGTGGTCCCAGACTGTCTCACTGTATTCCAGCTACACCAACTCTTTCTCTTCTTGGCAAACTCAAGCATGTCCCCCTGGGGCCTTTTCATGGTGTCCTTTTACTTAGAATGTTCTTTCTTCATCTTTGGCAGGGAAAGCTGCTTTCTGTCATTCATATTACAGCTTGAAACCATGTGCTTTCGGATGCCTTTCTTGATCACACAACCAAGCACAACCAGCCACCTGCTATGAGATAATTTTATCACTTTTCTCTGTAGTGGAGTTCTCCTAGTTTTTATTTATTTATTTATTAATTTATTATTATTATTATTATTATTATTATTATTATTATTATTTCCCTGATAGTTTACAAGCTCCAGAGCTCTCACTGACCTTAGTCACTAGAAAGAATAATGTTGAGCATGCAGTAGGAGCTTCATATTCTTACTTAAAAAAAAAAAAAAGCCCTGGCAACCATAAGCAAGAGCTAAAAAATTGCAGGCAGGTATAGTTTACAAGCCACAATGAATGCAGGTTTGCAAACTGGACTAGGTACAAGGCAGACACACCCAACAGTAAGTTCAAAGTGTGTACACGTGCATACGCTGCTGTGCTGTCCTGCTTGGCAGGAGTCTCACTTAGCCGTCATGTCCATGAAATCAGTTCTAGGTCTCCTTGAGTCTAGGCTCAGTAGGTTCTCTCCTGGGCTCTGTCTCAAGGAGCCATATGGCCTTATGTGGGAACCCATGTGTTCAGTAGAACTTAAGAGCTCCAGCCTCCTTGTCCTCTGGACCATTTACACAACTCGGTTCTTTTTTTTTCTTTCTTTCTTCAAGACAGGGTTTCTCTATATAACCCTGGCTGTTCTGGAACTCACTCTGTAGACCAGGCTGGTCTCGAACTCAGAAATCCACCTGCCTCTGCCTCCCAAGTGCTGGGATTAAAGGCATGTGCCACCACTGCCCAGCAGGACTCAGTTCTTGTCAGCCCATTCCTCTGAGGCTTGTATTGTTTGCAAAAATCACACCTACTCTCTGGGTACTGGCAATTTTTCCTTGTACCAGTGTCTTTCTATGTGGTCACCATGCCCTACATCAGGACTCAAGGCTGCTCTTTCCTTGCAAGACTCTGGAACATGTTCTTTTTCATACCCCAGTCCCCAGAAGTGCTGATGTTGGATAGCTGAAGGAATCCTGAGCTTGAAGTCAGGAGGCCAGGGCTGAAGACCAATTCTCCTGCTAACTTGCAGCCAACTTAAGTCCAAGTATGTGATCTAACCTCGTGGGGCCTCTGCTTCCTCATGTGCACAGGGGGAATGGTGGTGCTACCTCCAGCTAAAGGTCTGAACCTGTCCTTTCTAATCTAAGGAGGGTGGTGAATCCAGGACGTCAGGACTTGTCATTTCTCAGCAGCTTCTTCTGGTGTCTCCTCAAGTATTTTATAAGGGAGTGATTCTTCTAGAACTCTGTCAGAGGGATTTCATAGCATCTTCAGTACACTTTACAGAAAGCAAGAATGGCCATCTCATTCCCAGGTTGCAGAAGTCCCGAGTATAGAATGAGAACAGCCCCGTTACAGTTCAACGTCATCACAGCACTGACTTGTGAGGACCTCGGCTCAGTCGCAGGGATGCGGAAAGTGGCAGGCAGGTGTCACAGGAGACTGGGAAATGTGAGTGGGCTTGCTATCCAGTATGAAAAAGCTATGATAAAGGACAGAGGTCAAATGACATGTATGTCGAGTGACATGGAATGCCATAAGAAAGCCACTATTTTGCTCACATTAAACGACAAAATAAATGAGGGAGACGCTAAACAAAAGACAGCCAAGAAATAAAGCAGCAGGACCTACCACTGTCTGCTCACTCAAGGGTAAACAAGCCTACCACGATGCAAATATCAATTACCTTCAACAAGAACGCCAAGGGCGAGATTTCCTTGTCCCAGTCTCACACTTGGATTCTTCTAATGTCTCCCAGGACCCATGGAAGCAGCAGTCAGCAGGTGCCCCTTCACGGCAACTCTAAGGATAACTCTTTTCTCTCAGGATAATTTCTAAAGCAACAAGGTCTCCCACCCACAATGAGGCCCTGTCCTATTACTAGCAGGGGTCTCTGCACAAAAACAAACCCCGGCACTGCAAAGAGGTTGACTCCAAATTATTGCACACCTGCTGCAATCCCTCATATTTCTTGACAGAATGGGGGATCCAGAGGTCGTGGGGTGAGAGAACAGTCAGTGTGGGTGCTGAGCACCCTACATCCTGCTGTGCAGACCTTCACACTCACTGCCTCAGCAGCATCCCAGTTCCCAGTTGTGGGCTTCCTCCCACTTAATAATGAAGGAAGGGAATCAAAGATCTCCTAGCTAGGAGACTGTAGTGTCAGGGATAGAAAATGCACGCTCTTCTGCAGCACAGGGCCTCCAACAGGCTCCTGTTGCTAACACTGTATAGTTTATTAGATCCAGGAGTCCTAAGGAGGTCTGGAAAGCAGGGAAAGGGAGTTTAATTCTCAGATAACTCTCTCTGGCAACTGCAGACACAGCCTTCTTGCTGTATCATCACTGTGGGAGGGGCTGAAGAAGCTCTTCGGGGCTCTTGAATTAAGGGCCCTAACCCCAGTACAACCACGGTTTACTCACTTTCCAAAGGCCCTCTTCCTCATCACATTCCCTCAGGGGTTAAGATTTTACTAGGTGAGGGGTTAGAGAGGTGGCTTAGTGGTTAAAAGCACTGGCTGCTCTTTCAGAGGACCTGCGTTCAATTCCCAGCACCCAGATGGTGACTCATAACTGTCTGCAACTCTAGTTTCAGGGGCTCTGACACCTTCACACAGACATACATGTAGACAAATCAGCAATGTACATGAAATAAAAATAGAATCTTAATTAAATTTTTTTTTTAAAAAAATGTTATCAAGTGAGTTGGGAGGGGGATACAAATGTTTAGTATACAACAGGTGTGAGTGGATTTTCCCTCTGGGACTGTGAGGCTTGAGATCCCCCACGCTTCCTGCTCTACCCATCACACTCCCCAACAGGTCCCTAGGAAGATATGAAAACTCCTCAGAGAGAGTATCTATCCCTTCTTTACCGGATCCTCCTTCATGTTGGGGGTCTGGTACAGGATGCTGGGACCACTGATTTCTACAAGAGGGGTGCAGCTCAGTACTGGGTACCCAGTAGACAGGGCGCCGCCTACAGACAAAGTCTCTCTACTTATCTCACCAATCACATTTTGCCCAATTTACAGCTTCCCAGCACTGACTGCCCCAGTTTAGATCAACAAACCAATCCCATTACTAAAGTCTATCTCATGTCAGATGGCTCTTTATTCAATAATGGCTCTCAAAGAGGAGGAGGGCAGAGGCAGATCAAGGTTTTTATCTCCAGCCTGATTTGTCAACACAAGCATTAATATATTATCAAACAAGGGACATGCAGAGCCAAGGAATGGGAAGGAGAAACAAGATACTTCTTCAGATTTTGTTTCAAGATCAAGTTGCCAGAAACACTGTTATTATGAACCAGGGCTCCACTGTTCAAGCAATGTTCCGAAATCCTGCAACGATGTCCCGTTTTCCTAAAGATTATTAATAATACATTTGCAACAACTCAGAGGCTGGCTATAAACTCTTGGTGACAGAATGAGAATGTAATCTGTCCACAGCAATGGAGATGAATCTCTTTGATAAATTCTTCATGCTGCTGCCTCATCTCCTGCAACTCTGGGATGGGATGGTTTATGAGTCTCCAGTCAATCCTTCAATAACCCAACGAGCACTTCATTCCTCACCAGAGTGTGACATCCTGGGTTGTAAAAAAGGTCGGGTTGCATAACACAGGAACTGTGCAGAAACCCCAGGTCGTGAATATTAAAGAGACACAGCCTCAAAAGAGTTAGCAATAATGACTTCCAGTGGCCTCTACTCTAGAGACAAGTAAGAAGCGTATGTCGTATCTCTTGTAGGCATTCTGACATCAGACGTGACAGATACAAGCATGGTGTCCTTTGTAGATATTATGTTCAATCGTTCATCCTACCTGGCTGCAAATACTACAACTGCGGTCATCAGTAAGAATGGGAACTTCTGCCTCTCATCCTTTTCTGGTTTCTTTGCTCTAAGATAAGCTTTCATAATTTGAGTAGCAGGTCGCTTAATTGTTAGCTTGGTTCATTTACATTTATTGTACTGTTTTATACTTGGGACTATTTATTTCTGTCTTGTCCTATTTACCCAGCTTTCTCTACGCCCCATTTTCACCCTTCTTATGTTCCTGTGCACTCTGAGAATTCTACTATTCTTATCCTGATGAGTAGATTTAACTAGTTTGGAATTCATGAAGCTCATTTTCTATCATTTTGTGGGTTCCCTTGTAATTTTGTTACCTCTGTGGCAGCATTTCCTTGTGTAAGAAAATTGACATTTCCCATCTTTTTGAACGATGCAAGGAATTTAAAAGACTGAACATTTTAATTACCCCAATTTTCAATGTCATGATTCTACAGTAGGCTATTGGCTTGCTTTGCATCAGCCCCACAGGCCAAACAGGGTCATACTAATGAATAAAGAAACAGCCGATCCTGTTGTTGAATTGGGGAAGGCTGAAAGAAGCTGAGGAGAAGGGCGATCCTGTAGGAGGACCAGCAGTCTCAATTAATCTGGACCACTGAGATCTCTCAAACACTGGACCACCAAACAAGCAGCATACACCAGATGACATGAGGCCCCCAACACACATACAGTAGAGGACTTCTGGGTCTGTGTTCATTCAGAGATGAGGTACCTAACCCTCAAGAGACTGGAGGCCCCAGGGAGTTTAGAGGTCAGGTGGGCTGGGGGGTGGGAGCATCCACGTGGAGACAGGGGTGGAGTGGGGAGGAGATGTGGGATGAGGAGCAGGTGGAGGGTGAATGGGGGGGGCGAGGAATGGAACATGGAGTGTAAAAAAACTAATTAATTTAATAAAAAATATAAAAAAAGGTTTTACTCTCACACTTGTCAATTTCATTGCTGAAAGTTTTATTTTTGAGACATGACCTCTCTGTCCATCTTTATGTATCTCCTGACTGTTCTGGAACTTGCTATGTAAACCAGGCTGGCTTCAAACTCAGAGATCCTCCCACATGTCTCTCAAGCAGTGGGATTAAAGATGGGTGCCACCTCACTCACTATTCCTTGATTCAAGACTTTCCTTCCTTCAAATCGGGCTGGTCAGTTTAGATCACTTTTTTAAAAAAAATCTTCTCATTTCTATCTTTTATTTAGCCTCTCCCCCTAACATGACAGGCAGTCTCTTTCTAGAATGGGACCAGCCACCATATGTGAAATGGTGAAGGCTGGCTAGCCCAGCTCAGGTCCCAATCACAGCAGCATAAGCCACACGAGATCCGACTGAATGGTCAGAGTTCTTCAGTAGCCTCCAGGTCCCAGCTGAGGACTCAGGTGTCTCAGACACGGCAAACCACTCTCTGTGTACCCCGACTTCCTGGCCTACAAAAGCCACAGCAAAACAAGAGAATGCCATTCAGTTACAGGGTAGCTTACTATACACTTATGGAGTGTAAGGATATGAACTAGTTCATGTTTAGCACCTGGTAACTAACTCCAATATTTGAAAGGTTTTTGGTTTTGTTTGTTTTTGTAACAAGGTAGTCAGTCTGTCAATCTGTCCGAGGTCAGTCAAACCTCTATTTGGCCGACTCGTGCAGATCTCAGCTTGCGCTCTTGTTTATCAGGTAACTATTTTGCTGAGATCTCGTACATGGCTGACGTTTACCCATAGCCATCTATCTGGAAGCCACTTATATGAGAATGCCTCCCTAACAAGAAAATCCCCATGCTCTCAAGATAATGCAGATTCAAGTGACTTATGCAGACGTGGTTGGGATCTTGGCTGGGTTTGTCAGCTTCAGCTTCTTCATGTACAACAGCCAGTCCTCAGGCTAGCCACAGGAACTGTGTCTATTTAGGTCACAGCTACTCAAGCAGCGTATTTACCAGGGACTTTTTAAAAACCTACATCACAAGAGGACGGGTCTATCCTTGGCTACAGTTGCTCAACAGACGTTTTTGCTGTGACTAAGTTACAGTCACAGCCACTGATAGGTCTGTGTACCTACCCTCCTACCCCCATCATCACAGGCACCATCTTTTCCTGGACAGTCCTTTAACCTGCACATATTCATCAAATATCCTTTATGTGTCCCTTTACAGGAAAATCACACATTTTCCCTTGCAGACATGCATGCGTCTCCCATCGATGCCACAGTCACTTTTATAATTTAGTCTTTCACATTTCCATGGGTTATTTCCCACACTCTGTAGAACAGAAGCTCTGTGAGATCAGGCCTAATGACTGCACCTGAGCAGGATACAGCAGACAGGTAGAGCGGATTTCTGAGGATGACCAACAGCCAACCAGTGGTGACTTAGTCAACAACGACAAAAGAGGAGATTAATGAGCGGCATGGAGGACATCTCCCACAGCCAGAGTGAACTTCACAAAGCCTGTCTCCGGTTTTCTGCATGACTCTGGCTGCATTTGGGAAGGTAAGCAGCACAGATTGGGGGAGCTAACTGGAGAACACTTCGTGCTACCTTTACTTACCCTATGTTTCTGATTTATTTTTTTTCAAACAACCCCTGACATGTAGATCTCATGACAACCAGGCCAATGTTTTTATTTTTTCTGCACAGCACTCGATTTTAGCAGAAGGAACCTCTTTGCAGGTTATCTGGTGATCTTTTCACTGGTGGTGTGATGCTAGGAGACTCATCCCTGGGGCAAGCAGAGCCTCTAGGTATCCCCACGGGGTGTTTTCTGGGTCAGGTTAATTGAAGTGCAAAGACCTACCCTAAATGCAGGCAGCAGTGTCTCGGGGTGGCCCAGGTATAAGGAGGCCTGAGAGGAAATGCTTTTGCTGGCTCGCCTTCACATCTTAGTAGCGAGGTCACCTAACCGATCTGTCTTGCTGCTGAGCTGCCCGCCACTGGTACTACACCAGAGCCTAGCTGCTTCAGCTTCCGGCCTGGACCGAAGACCAGGGGTTCTTGAAGGTCTTTGGCATCAGATTGGGATACTGAGGCATCCAGCCCTGTGGATGAGGGGCTACCAGGCTCACAACCTCCCTTCAATTCATCTAGCTACTGAGTACCCAGAGAGCTGTCTAGCCAATCTGATAATCCCTTTAGTAGATATTCATTCTATTGGTTCTTTCCCTCTAGAAACCCTGATTGCTGCTGCAGGTGAATAAATGATAGTCCTTTATAAATGGGTCCAGGGAAGCACAGTGAGGTAGGAGGGTCAACTTTTAGGTGACTTTTTTTGGTGGCGGGGAGGGGGGGGCGTAATGAGCTACCACAGAACTCTATTTCTTAGGCAAAGCTGTACTTTCTTCAGTGAGGTTCTCTGTAGTCAACAATGGATGCAGAGATCTTGCCTAAGCCCCCATCTTTCAGATGAACAGTTAGAGGTCAGAGAGGTCTCCCTTTCCATCTACACGGTTCTCTAGAGGGCAGGACTCTATGCCCCTGTCACCGTCTATGCCTCTCCGTCTTCCTGCAATGCTCTCAGATCTCGACTTTCCAGCTTGCTACAGAAACCACCAACAGTTGCTTATAATGCAAGACTTCCTCACGGATGGTTTCAAGAAAAGGATAGATCACAGAGCTAACATCAGCGAAACCTAAAAGGAGGTTAGCAGTCGAGCTAGCTTACAGTTCCAGCACTGCAGGCTGCTGCTTTTCTATTCATGTCTTCCTGACTAGACAGGCAACTCCAGGAGGACCCATTGCCATAGCCTGCACTATAAGAGCTGTCCTGTATTATGCAGCAGGTGACATGGATAATTTCAGATAGGGGCCCCATTTCCATTCATCCTCCATTTTCCACTTGTCCTACTCTAGTACAGCAGAGGTGAAATGTCTTACAATTTCTTTCTCTACTGCAGGAAAGGACTATTTACCCCATAAGTCTGTCAAAATATGAAATTAAGGTGTTCTGGATCATTCATTCATGGATTTCTGGGATGCATACTCACACCAGGAGACATGGCTACAGAACTGTGTAACAGGAAGCCACTGTAATGACACAGTGCTTAGGAGCTCCATGGCAACCAGATTAGAACTTGCTGTGTCTGATAGACATGTCCATGGTCTTGATTTCTCTTCATGCCATAGGCTGTCGAATTTGACACCTGTCAGCCTGTCTTATTTTCTCAGTTACTTTTAGCTAGGCTTTTATGATTAACATGAAGAATACAGAAATTGTGAAGTTTTTACTCATGATCTGTGTTTCCCTCTTGGGAAGCAGGTGACAAGCTATGGACATCCCTGGTCTTCCTGCATCTGGAGGGGGGCATGCCATCAGATCCACATGGTGGAGCAGATATTTGTGCATGTCAGTTCAAGGCTAGGAAGGAAACAAACTCGGAGTCTTGTCCTTTTCTGTCACCACCTTGGAGGTCAAGCATTGTTGAGGGTAGGACCATGAGATGAAGGAGCTTCAGCTCCTGAGCATGCCTCAGAGGCAGTCAGAACTGGGCCTGTGAGTAAGAAATAAACTTTTGTGGGCTGGAGAGATAGCTCAGCAGGTGGAGGCGTTTCTGCACAGGCCTGACAACCCAAGGTGGACCCCTGGGTCCCACAAGGCAGCTGGAGAGGACAACCAATAGTTGTCCCCTGATCTTCAGACATACCATGGCACACATGTGTATGTACATGTAGACATACGCATGCATGCACATGTGTACACATACGTACACTGTAAACAAGTAAAACTGAACTTTTATTTTAAATAAAAGAAATGAGTTGTTCTCATTTTAGGCCGTGATGATCTTGGTGTTGCTACTGACAAAGGAAAAAAAAAGAAAACAAAACAGAACTCAAACAACAACAAAACAAATATGTATTGGTTGGAAGCTTTAAAAACTTTAAAATTTCCTTTTCTTAATATGGTCTTCCTACATCACTCTGTCTGGCCTAGAGCATGCTGTGTAGACCAGGGTATCCTTGAACTCATCAGAGACCCTCCTACCTCTGCCTCCCGAACACTTGGATTAAAGTGTGTCAGCCTGCTTAGCATGCAATTCTTTTTAAGTGGCCCTATCCTCTTGCTAAGGGTCCATAGTAAGATCTTATAAGTGACTTTGAAATTCTGCTTTGGAAAAAGATAACTTTTAAAACTATCTTCTCAGAGGTTAAGAATCTTTTACAAGGACTTACAAGGACACACTCAAGACTTAATACATAGCCTATAAAGCCACTCGAGTATTTGCTGAATGAATGCATGCATATCTGATTCAGGGTCATAGACACTGCTGGCTGTGTACTGATTTCTATCCTGGAAGGTCACCAGCACACTCCTATAACTCAGTAGGCTTGCATAGTCCTCATAGTAAATAAGCAAACCAAAGCCCAGGGCTCCTTCCCCAGGAAGGTGCTCTGTGATGTACAAACCAGTAACTCCAAGCCACTGCTTTTCAAGATGAGAGAGAAAAAGGAAGAAAACTGAGAAGCCAAGTGTGTCAGGGTTGAGAAGATGGTTACATCCCTTGCAGGTAGAGTTCAGGATGATACTGTACTGCATTCCACTTGCATTCAGGACACCTTGCAGAAGAGGGAAAGGCCCAAAGCATACTGTAGTTTGACTATGCCCAAAATGCTATTGATGAACTACTACTAACCATTTGCACAAGTGGATTGGCTAACACCAGGAGTATAATGTGTTAGAAGTTTGCCATGCAACACAATCATTCATACACACACACACACACACACATACACACACACACACGAGCCTCCGGCTTCTATTTCTTGATTACTGTATTGATACTCCAAGAAGGCATATTTTTGAGACATATATATATATATATATATATATATATATATATATATATATATTATATTTTTCATAAACCAAAATGTTGTTCTTACTAAAGTTTTCTGCTGCATGCACATTAATCACTCACAAAACTGTATTATTCAGTTTAAAAGGTTCTTTATCTCTTAAAGGAAAACATATTTAGAACAAAAGAGAATTTAAGAAAATGGTGCCTCTGATATCTGAGTCCATAGTCTGAAATGTCATCAGTTGCAGGAAAAGGACGCTCAGGGCTATCGTGCATGGCAACAGAGTAGCCACAGCAACAGAGTAGTCATGGCAACAGAAAACTCAGTGGCAGATTTCATTAGTACAGGTGCTTGTGCTGAACTTGAAAACGCATCTCTAAGGTGTGGCCTTTTGCTCCAGAGTTTTTCTGATATAAATACTTACGTACTTTGCTGAGTTTCAGACCCTGTGCATGTGACAAATTGTGCACTAAGCCTAGGAAGTCTTAAGGGTCAAGCAAGGGGCTTTTGCAAGACGTGCGCAATTCCCCAAATGTCAAACCATTGGTCTCACTCTGTTATGGTACACTTATTGAACAGCACATCAAACCAGTGATGTACAGCTGTCCGTATTATAATGAACTCTAACTACTAGAAGATGGCTTAAAAACATCTCTATCTGCTCGTGTGTTTACAACAATGCTGGACTCAGTGATGTTTTATGAGTTCTTAATTTACTCTTCTATGTTTCTTTACTCTGGGACTCAGCTTATTTACTACCTTTGCTCTGCTTTTGAGAGAGGTTATGGCTATGGCCTGAAACTCATACTCTTCCTGAGTCAGCTCCCCCAGCCCTGGGATTACAGGTGTGTGCCAGCAAACCTAGCTTCGTGAAATATTTATTATTACTTCCTTTTTCTTCACTGAACCTCATTAACCTTCTCCTGAAGGAACAAATTTAAAAAAGAATAGAAAAAAATTAAAAAGGAAGGAAAGAAGAGAAGAAATCGCCTGTGCTTTCCAAGTACTGTACAGTAAAGGACTAGTGAGCTGGGTGCCATAGGCTTGGAAGCAGGGCTCTGAGCCTGTGGAAGAACTAAGACCACTGTAGTGCTCTGAATAGGTTTGGCTCCCACAGACTCATGTATCTGAACGCTTGGCCCATAGAGAGTAGCACTATTAGGAGGTGTGGCCTTGTTGAAGGAGGTGTGGCCTTGTTGGAGGAGATGTGTTACTGTGGAGGCAGGCTTTGAGGTCTAACATAAATGCTCAAGCTAAGTCCAGTGTGAAACATATTCCAGTCTCCTCCTGGCTACCCGTGGATCAAGATGTAGAACTGTTGTCTCTTTCCCCAGCACTTTGTCTACCTGCAGGCTGCCGTGCTTCCTGCCATGATGATAATGGAATGGAACCTCTGAAACTGTACGCCAGCCCCAATCTGATGTTTTCCTTGTTTAATCCTGCTATTTAAGGTCACAATCCTCCATGTCTGGACAACTCTCTTGAGCTTGGGGCAAGATGGGGGACTCCCCTTTCTTAGAGGGGCTATCTATTCTCTGCCTGATCTGGGGAGCCCAACCCCCATACCTTCTACCTGAGGCATGCCACATAGCCTTGGTGTATTTCAAGTTCAGCTTCCCTTCTCCAGATCAGAATCTGCCCAGGAAGCACCTGAGGTTCTGGAAAGCTTCTCCATTTAAATAAGATACTCCTCATACCCTAAACTCCAGCCAATGGCACAGAAGCCCCCAAAACCCCTACCCCACAAAACCTATATGTCCCTTGATTCACCTTTAATAAAGTTGACCTGTCTCTCTGAAGCCAATCCTAGAAGTCTGTCATTTCCGTTGTACCCATGAGCCAACCATGTCCATCGACTCTTCTTCCTTTGTCCTTGTGGGCCTGTGGACAACAGCCCTCTGAAGAGGAGGGAGGTCCACATTCCTTTATAAGAGTTGCCTTGGTCATGGTGCCTTTCTTCAGCAGTAAAACCCTAATTAAGACAACCATGTAGAAGGAAAATATCCTGGCTTGCAGACAGGGCTGCTGGTGACATCATACCCATGATGTCCATGAGGGTCTAGAGCATTCAAGCTTCATTTGTGCCAGTTAACACCAGCTCTGTAGTGTAGTCTGAGTCAAGACAAGTCAGCTTTCCTCTCATTCCTCTAGGTGAGCATTCTGTGGTGGGAAGGCCTTTAGTACAGAGGGCTTAGGGGTGAACCAGGCTCCTTGGAGAAGACATCTTCAGGCATCAGAAAAGCTTGAGCTGAGCTTACAGTGGGTTTTAAGGTCTGTTGAAGATTGGCCCGCTAATAAGAAAATGAGGAGGAAATCTGAGCTGGGGGAAGAAAGGGGCACTTCACATGATGAATGTAAGCTGGTTGATCCTGGGTACTACCTGTGTCTCAGTAGTAAACTGGATGAGGTGGAGAGCCAGAAACGCCATGAAATGTCTCCCTTCATCCAGGAGTCCCCTCAGCACCTCACAAGGACAGGGCTTCATTCAGCAGCAGGGCCAGGCGTGACCTCTGCTGAGGGCTGGAGGGAGGCAAATTTAATCCAAGAAATAACTAAGTGGATGTTACTCTGGGAGACAGATTTCTTTTCCCATCCTTTTTCACAGTTTCTATAATAATCTAGGATTTCCAAAAATATAGACATAAGGATGGTACAACCAGAGCTTGTGAACCAAACAACAACAACAACAACAAAACAAAACAAAAACAAAAAACCAAACCAAAACAAAAACAAACAAACAAACAAAAAACAAAAAAACCTCAAAAACCCAAACAACTATTAAAAAAAAAAAAAAAGCTAAACATTCATCATCTTTCAAAAGAAATGGCCTGATGCCTTCAGGTTGCATTAATTCTTTCCCAAATATTGCATCACCAATGTCTAGCTTCAAAGTTAATGTTCTATCCCGCAGTTTGATGGGAGTAGGGACAGCATGACCAAACTCCAGGCAGCTAAAACAAGCTGAGGCACATTACAGGAGGAAGGCTGGAGGAGTTCACTGGCTGGAGCTGCCAAAGTTAGATTTCGTCAGGGGCTGTGCAATCTTCCTATTGCAAGGACTTTGATGTGAGAAATATAGGTGGGTGTCAGGTTACGGAAAGAAACAGGGCTTGGAGATGGAAAACATGGGTCTAAGTTCCTCTTAGTTCTACTTGGGCATGATGCTTGGCTTCTCAGGTTTGCTTTTCCATCTCCTGTCACAGGGTCTCAGATATCGCAGACTGGCCTCAAACTCTGTATGTAGCTGAGGATGACCCTGGACTCTTGATTCCCTTGTGTCTAACTCCTCAGTGTTGGAATTACAGGTGTATACCACCATGTCTGGTTTGAATTTCCTTAATAGTAACATGGTGCTAAAGTGACATCTATCACCAGGCACACCTATCACTAGAGTTGCCATGAGTCAGTGTATATTGGATGGGAAATAGTTTGCTAAGAATGAAAGGCTTTTCCTGTCACTTATAATGTTGGTTTGGGGGAATAGTACTTGACATTTCCCAATTTAAAAAATATACTTAAGAATCAGAAACTGGATCTGTGTGATGCTTTTTTTCTTTTCCTTTTTCTTTTCATTTTTACTAGTTAAGGGAGTACAGGCCTAATGTCTTTTTACCCTATCTTATAATAGCGTAAAAGAGGTTTCTTTTCCTTTCCTATTCGTACCTGTCCTCTTGATTGCAGATTTCTGGAGAGTGGAAAGTATATCTTGCATTTACAATCCTAGAGTTTTCCACAAAGCAGGCATTCAGTCTGAGGAGTAGTAATTAAATAATGTTTGTACTATAGTTCTTTTGTGAAGCCTCCCTCTCTCTACAAGCTTGGGAGATCTCAGGTCAGGGCTTATTCTCCATGCATTCACTGCTGAAAATTGAACCCAGGACCTCTACCATATGACAGGTAAGTATTCTGTTACTGAGTCATACCTGGCCTCATGTATTTTCATTCAAAGTATCATATCTAACACAGAATAGGTTCTTTATTAAAAGTGTGTTGAAGCTGGATGTGGTATAATGTCAGCACTCAGGAGCCACAATGTAGTGGTTTGAAATAAAATGGACAGGCTCTTAGGGAGTAGCACTATTAGTAGGGGTGGCCTTGTTGGAGTAGGTGTGGCTTTTGTTGGGGGAAGTGTGTCACTGGGGCTGGGGGTGGAGTATAAAAAGGTCCCAGAATCGCAAGTCCAGGCTCAGTGGCTCACTGTCTCTTTCTGTGCCTGCAGATCAAGATGTAGAACTCTCAGCTTCTTCTCCAGCACCATGTCTGTCTGCATGCCACCATGCTTCCTTCTGGTCATGATGATAATGGACTAAACCTCTGAAACTTTAAGCCATCCCCAATTACATGTTTGTCTTTATAAGAGTTGCCATGGTCACAGTGTCCCTTCACAGTAATAGAACCCTAACAAAGACACAAAGGCAGGCTGATCAGGAGTCCAAGTTTAGTCTCATCTGAGTGTGAGGTCAGACTAATCTATATAAGACACCATTGCCTTCTACCTCCTCCCAAAAGAAGCCAGTTAGTGGTACATTCTTGTAATCCTAGCTCCTAGGAAGCTGAAACAGGAGAAATAACTTGAGTTTAAGATCAGCTAGGGCTGCACAGAACTGTCTTTTAAAAACAGCATGCTAAGAGATAATGAAAGGAAGGAACCTGCTGGTCTACCCACCCAGGAGTCACAGAGAAGGTTCTAAGGTTTTCTTCTAAGGATTCCATTCTTGACATTTCATTCCAATGGAAAGCTCTTTCCCTGTGAGCTCTCTATGAAGGTTCAACTCTTGGAAACTTCTGCCACATCAAGCTTCGGCTTCTGTGTATGACAGGCACCCTGGATATCTGGACATGTGGCCCTGGACATCACAATTAGAGTTAGTCTGCTAATGCCTTTAGCTGAGGAGAACTGTCATTTGGTAATTAACTTAGAGCCATGACAAAAGTCTGTGACATCGATGAATCAGAACCTAACATGGACCCTTGTTTTTCTCCCAAGGGACACATAAATCATGAAACAATATTTTTTTTTTTTTGAGTTGTTAGTGGAATGAGCTTGTAGCAGGAAAAGCCAGGAGAGGCTGACATGAAGAGGTTTTACTTGAAGGGGCTGAGGCCTACCAAGCCCTCTCCTTAAGAATATACCTCTTTAGGACAGGACCTTGAAAGGACTTGAGACATCTATTTTCCTGTACAGAGAAGTCCCCTGTGCCTCCGTGGTGTGGGTGTGAGGCCTCTGGAGCAGGCCTGTACCCCCTGTGGGTCCTTCTTTTTTCTAGGCCTTGGGGGATGCTTCCAGAGGGCTGTTTTGTGTTTGACCCTGGATGACTGTAACCAATGGACCTTGTGAGGGCCCTAGCTTTGCCCTTTCCAGAACAAACCAGAATGAAAGAACATAGCACACAAGGTCTAAAAATGATCTCTCCTCTCTCTTCATGTGTCAGACAAGTTGACAGGCTGTATACACAGGGCCAGGGGTTCTGCCCATGTGGTCCTCTGTCCTCGTACAGTGATACAGGGTAGGAGGAACTGAGGGGCCTTCACAACCAACAGTCTGAAGCAACTGACAACACAGACCCAAAATATTGCTAGCATAAAAGAGGAACCAATTTTTAAAATCTCCGAGTTCTAATTCATCTAAAAATTGAAACTGATAACTAATTATAAGAAATTACAGCTAAAAGCCTACTTTTCCAAGTAGTAATTTTGAGTCACATATGGGCTTGTGCATAAGAACATGTGTATGTATGTGTTTATGTGTGTGTGCATGCAAGTGTGTGAGAGAGAGAGAGAGAGAGAGAGAGTGTGTGTGTGTGTGTGTGTGTGTGTTTGTGTATGTGTACCCATGGAGGCCAGGAGTAAATGCTGAACATCTCTCTACCTTGTTTTTGGAGACAGGGTTTTCTCACTGAACTTGGGGTTCACTGATTATCTAGACTGGCTGGTTAGTAAGCCCAGAGGATCTTCCTGTTCTACTTTGCTAACTCTGGGATTATAATGTTGGTCGCTTCCAGAGGGCTGTTTTGTGTTTGACCCTGGATGACTGTAACCAATGGCTTTTATTCCTCATGGATGCTGGGAGTTTCATGTCCTTGTGCTTGAGTGGCAAAACATTTTACTATCTGAGCTATCTCCTCAGCAGCGCCCCCTGGCAACTACCAATATTATGATATCTAAATGCCAAATACTTCTGACAAAGATTTAGTATTTAAATTGATATATGCTGTAACTGTAAACTGCCTATGAAATTCCAAAGGACTGCTATGACCATATGGTTGGTGTGTGTGTGTGTGTGTGTGTGTGTGTGTGTGTGTGTAGCAATATAACTAGCCATTTTTTTAGTATTGTAGAGAATGGGTGAAGTCCAGGGTGAATGTGCATTGTTGGCTGTAAACACAACATTGTCCAGGACCCCAACATCTCATCCCCATGGGAGTGACAAAGCTCAAAGGGATGGTGGCTTCCTGTGGTTCTAGAGCAAATGCTGACAGTAAGTACAGAAAATGTCCACAATACCTTTCTTACTTTTTGCTCTTAGATGTTTAAGGCCTGACGACTGCTCTCCTATAGAGACAGCTTCTACC